>CANXYC013138376.1:0-155636 GCA_948193065.1 Aleurites moluccanus
TATATATATATATATATATATATATATATCAAAATATTTTTTAAAAAAAAAGTGATATAACACAAAAAAAAAAAAAAAAAAAAAAAAAAAAAAAAATTATAAAAAAAAGATGAGATACATAATGGTGATTGTATAGTTTAAAATACTCAACAATCAGGTTTTGGTAGTGAATGATTGTGTTTGTGTGGATGATGAACTTTGGTAACTCTTGACCATCTTTGATACATGTAATAAATACAAACGCAAGACTTTTTATCCTTTCTCGTGTAATTAATTGCCAAATTAGAGTTAGCAATTTGGACAATTAACTTATATTAATGCACCCTCTTTTTCTCACACAACTTGATTTGCTTTACATAAATATCGATCATTAATGTATATTTTATATAATTAATGTGGGTTATCACGACTAAATATGTTCAGATTTAAACATGGCTACCTCTTGATTACTTGGATTTTTCTCAAGAAAAAAAAAATTGATTTTCAATATAGGTGGCTACTAATCCTTCATGAACCAATCACAGGAGAGTTGGCTCTTCCTTGTATACCTTGACCAAACCCTAATTCATTGCCATTTACAAATCATTTAAGTTTTTAGCTACATACGCAACCCTATTTAGGTACATATAATTAGAAATTTAAAACCGGAAAAGGTTATTAGATTTCAACTTTCAATGAAGTTTTCAACTTAAAATAACTGCACGGGATAAAGACTTGGAGAGAGCTCTGCATTCGAAATCTTGTAACGCGCATCAGATTAATTGATTTTTAAAATTATATAATAAAATTTGTGAAAATTTAGCTCAATCTATGACCTTATCTTTACCTTTTATTAGAGCTTAAAAAATACTATTTTTTATCTATTCTTATTAATATTCGTTAAAATCAAATAAAATCAGTCTCATTTATAAATATAAAAAGTGGGTAATGACGCCTACCAGAAATTAATATATATATGTATATACTCATTTATATATTTTATATTATATAATATATTATTTTAATACATATAAATACATATTATATTTTTGAAAGTCGTTTTTACATATATTTAATTTTGTTATAATTATATTTTTAAGTAAAATATACATTATAACGTATTTTGTACATATATTTATATAAATATATTATTTAATTTTTTATAAAAATATAATTTTCATATAAATATATATTTTTTATTCTTGCAAAATAAATAGGTCTATGTGACCTTCCTCGCTCTGCAACCAAACCCGCCCCATCCCATAGAATACAAGTAATGCCAAAACTCACCCCATACTAGACCTAATGGCCATTCATCCTGCTAATAATAAAAACTTGTCAAAACTCAAATTTATAATGTGAAACTTTTGTCTTTTGAAATACCCACAGCTTACCACACAGGTAGTAGAAGGATGCTAGAGTTGAAACTTGTTAATTTACTAGTTCAACTACTAATGGTAGAGTAATCAAGTAGCAAAGTAAAAGTAAAGTTTAAAGGAAAGGTGAAAGAATAACTAACCAATTTAATTTTACCCAAATTCAGGGTGGAATATATTGTCCCAATTACTATAGGGAGTTCAAGTTCCATTATTTAATTTTGTTGCTTTAAATATATTTAAGAACCCAATTTATCAGGTTAGCTAGCCTAACAATTTTTCTCATCACACTTACTATTATTATTCTTATTATTATTAGTTGAGATAATAATAGATCAAATGTATTATAAAAAATTAATTGGAGGCCAATACTATTTATTTTAGAATAGCAATTAAGAAATTTCTGCTCCCATAAATGGGAATAGATTTATTCTTATCCACATTTCTATCTTTTTAATCTACTCGTTTATAACTCATTAGATTACTCAATTTTCTAAATATTTATTATAATTATAACAAAAAATATAATATAAAAATAAAAACATTTAATTAGTAAAAAAATCAAATTATAAAATTAAACAATATATATATCTTAAAGATATTAATTAATAAAAAAATATTTTTAAATATTAGAATATTAAATTATATAATACTAACAAAATTATCTTAATCTAAAACTCTATTAGTATTACATAAATATAATTATTATTTCTTTAAGAGATCTATCTTTTAAGTATGTAATATATTAATGATTTCGGAAAAAAGAACAATGTTTAACATCATCAAACTATTTATTTATATATTTTATATATTTATAATACTCAACTAGTCTAACAGTTAAAATGTATATGATTTATGGATTAATTGAATGAGTCTTATATTCTATTGTTAAGAAAAGTTAACAATGATTTTCCTAACAAAGAGTAATTATTATTAAAAATTAAAAAATAATTAAATATATAATTTGTTCTCCTTTAAAAATATCTAAAGTGTATATATAAGAAAATTAAGAATACGTGTAATTTAGTCAAATTGAACTATCAAAAAGAATATAAGAACGTTAAAATATATTTTTTAAAATATCAAAATTATTAACCAATAATAATAATTTAATTTATTCGCAAGCCTGTTAATCGAGTTATTTACAAAAATGTTCATGAGTTTAATTATAATCAAGTCATTCGCGAACATGATCATGTCGAATTACTTAAATTCGATTTATTCATAAAATTTTGAAATAAGATTGAAGTTTAACTTATTTATAAAATAAATAGAATATATATAAATTTTTATCGGATCGAGTATCAAGTCATTTGCGAATGATTTGACTTATTCGCAGCTTTATTTTCATCCATGTGAGGATGTCTATAGATTTTTTATTTTTTATAAAAATAATTTTAATTTATAAATTAAATATTTCAAATAAATCAAGAAAGTCTATAAAATAATATTTAAAAAAAATATAAATCCTAAAAATACACCTTTCTAATTATAAAAACAAAATCTTATGATTCCAATTAATCTTTGAAAGACTTTTAATTAGAAGTAGAATAATTTAAAATTTGTAACTTTTCCTATAATTGATCTAACTGAGGAATATGCACGTAGGCAAGGCAAAAGATTAAAATTGAGATAGAGAAATTCACGAAAAGGAATAAAAATAGAAATAGAAATAAATAAATACCTTATCACTAGCAGACCATGATTTAAACTATAGTAGCCAGAAATATACAAGTTCTTATTTTTTATTTGGGTTTGTGAGAGTTACATACAATTATTGTTTATTGTTTATGTAAAAATTTTAATAATAAATAAGAATAGGTAGATTTTCATGCGATAGGGAGGGCATTCTCCATCCCCATTTTGTCTCTATGAATGTCGAGTAAATTTCTCCATCCCCATAAAAATGAAAATTAGGAACTTCTCATTCAATATACAGTCGATACTCGTCTTATTGTTATCTCTAAAATTTATACATTTATTTATTTATTTATTTATAAATTAATATTATGTAATAATTTTCGGATATCATATATATGTATTTATTTATTCAATTTAACTAAAAATAAATCATTTATATTAAAAGAAAAAAATTATAAAATTAAAAGAAAAAAACTTCATCCAAAGAAGTGGTTAAATATATTCTAAAAATTTTAAGCACACTTCATTTATTATTTGTAAATAGCAAAATTATTATAGTGCCCATAAAATTTTTTTTTTTTCTTAAAAACTATAAACTTTGAACATAGAAAATAATTTCTCTCATCTTTATTAAAAATTGAAAAATTCTCTCTCTATATATATATATTAAAAAATTTTGAATTTTTTATTTCATTGATATCAATTTTTTTTTTAATTTAGAATATTGTTTTTTAAATATCATATACCAAATAAAAAAAAACTGTCTCTATAAATATATAACATCAATTTCAAATAATAAAGTATAACACAAATAATAGAGAGGGAAAAAATAAACAAAAACTAAAAAAAAAAAAAAAAGAAATTTTGCTCTGTTGAAAAATTTTGTCTTTTTTATTTTATTGGCATAAATTTTTTTTTTTTTTTTTTTTTGAATTTGAAATATTATTTTTTTTAAATAATTTCTTAATTTGTATTATGTATTTTCTTTTTAATTTGGTATGTCATATATATATAAGGAAGGCAGAAAATTTTTCTATATTTATTTTTCAATATTTAATAATTAATATCTATAATTTTTAGTAAAATGAAAGAGAATATTTACAAATATATAATTAATGTTAATAACTTTTTAAGAAAGAAAAGAATTTTATGGCATTATAGTAATTTTTGTTGGACATAAAAAGTAAATTAGAGTATAGTTAAGATTTTTTAAAAAATTAAGAATAGTGATTTGTAAGGGAGTGGAAACTTCAACCACCATATATATATATCAACCACAAGTTTACGAAGCTCTCTTCTTATTAATCAAACGAATGATGATGTCAGTGAAAACGGCGTACGACATCAACTTTACCTCATCCAACCCCTTAATTTGTTTTTTCTGAATTATTTAATTTGATTTTCCACTGATTTCAGTAAAATAAAAAAAAAAAATTGATATATTTATATATAATTTGATATTTATTATATATGATAAAAATAAATATAATATAATTATAATTAAATTAAAAATTTATATTAATTTATATTTTTTTTATGGTATCAATCTAATTTATTAAATTAAAAGTTATATATATATAATAAGTTATAAATATTTATTTATTTAAATATTTACTCAAATAACATGTAACAGAGTTATAATTTTGACGTTATATAGGTTTTGGTATCGGATAAAATTAAAACGAAATTACTAAAATTTTCATAATTTTTTTTAACTCAAAACGATATCATTTTTACTTGACAAAAATAACGTTGTTTTGATAAAAAAAAATGACACTTTCGAATTAAAAAATGGGTATGATTTGACCGATTCACTAATTAACAAGTCAATTCACCGATTTTTTATCCGATTCTTTGAATATAAGTAAAAAAAAATTAATCGGTTCAATTCTTAATTCGATTTTTAATTTTTTCAATTTGACTGATCGATTCGATCCAATTTTAATAACCATAGATTTTTCTCTTTCAAGCAAGGGTTAGGTTTCTAGCAGGGTTTTTATTCTCTCCATTTCTTATGGGTTTTGAATCTCTTTTATATGTATATTCCCATTTAGTTTTTGCTCTATTTTTTTGTAGATTATTGTTGTTCTTTTTTACTTTTAAGGTTTCGAAAGTTCCGATTCAAGTAAAGTTTATTCAAATCTGTAAATTTAATTTCCTTTAGCAGACGGTGATTTTTTTTATTTTTTTAAAAAAGATATATTTATTAATTTTTGTCTTTCTAGGTATGGTTCTAATTTTATTTTTATTGTTTTTCATTTGCTTTATGGTTTTTATTATTTCATTTATGAGATTTAATAATTCTTCTTTCTTAAAAGTTTTTACTGAGTTTTTTTTTTAATAGAAATATTATGTTTTCTAGAATATGTTTTCTTCTTTCATAGGAGTATTGCTCTAAATTTATTAGGGTAAAAGCAATTTAATTTTAAAATTTTTATATTGATAATATTAGCATTCTATTTATTTTAATTAAATTTTCCTTACATAATATTAAAGGGGTTTATAAACTATAATTAATTTATTTCCTTTTATGTGAATTAGTTATTATATAATGGTGCATTTTTCTTAATTTATTACTATTGATTATTTTCTAATTCATTTTAAATATTAATTTCAATGTTATATATATATATATATATATATCACATCATTTTAAAATTGAAGTAAAAAATCTTAAAAAATTTAATGGCAATAATTTTTTTTTTTTTTTTTGGTTGTATTGTTGTTGTTAAGTACAAACAAAATAAATTTTTTTTTTCTAAATACTAGTCATAATTTATATTTCATGAGAAAGGTAGGTAGTAATAGAAGCAAATTGAATATCATCCATTGAGTTGAGACTTGAGAGGAAGCACTAAATATATATGGAATATAAAATATAGGAAGCATCTCCTGATAAAGAAACATTCCATACATTTGTTTCTAAATGTAGATATTTAATAAATAAATATATTAAGGGACTTTCCATTGGTGAGAATTAATCAGTAATAATGTATTTATATATATCACCAAGACACACCAACCAAACCAAAGCCCAATATTTACTCATCCTCATTACTACCATTACCTACTCCTTCCATAAAACTATATATTGTCTATTGGTAACTCCACCTTTTAATTTTATTAATATATATACATAGTTGAGGTATCATTTTCTATTTTCTTTCAATTGGTCTTCCTACTACCAGTCTTAATTAAAACATCACTTCTACTGCACTACAAGTACAAGTGGCAAGGAATATTGGGGACCAAAATTTTAAAAGCTCATTTATAAATTAAAAAAAAAAAAATTGAATTTTTACAACTGTTTTTTTACTATTTTATCACATATTTTAAAAATTGAATAATTTTTCATCAATTTATTATAATATTATTACCAGTTTAAATTTAAGTAAGGATTTATCTAAATTTATTGATATATGAGGTGAATATTATAAACATGTCACATACATTAGAACAATTCTATATAAATTTTATTTTCATCAATACAAAAAATTTTACTTGGTTCATCTCTCTTAATCCCTTTTACTATAATGTGTATTAATTAAGAATTGAATTAAATTTTAGAAACATGTCATGCGAGTATTATAAACATACACTACACATATTAAAAAAAATTGTAATATAAATTTCTTTTTTTTTTTAACTAATCAACTTCCCCGAACTGCACCTACCATATTAACACTAATTGTTTTTTCATTGGGTTTTGCTACCCCAATTAATCCTGCATTGTTGAACATAATGTCTCTATACTTCCAAACAGTTGTGTTAACAGCATTTTCCATGTCTTCTTCTTTAGTTACTTCGCAGCGGACGAACATGATCCATCGATCTGTTTGCTGACTGAGTTGCCTAACTCGTGTTGGATATCTGGGTCACCACTTTAGCTTCGTGTTGGGAGAAAAGCCTGGCAGTGCACTCCCCGATGCCACTAGCAGCTCCGGTGATTACAGCCACCTTGCCTTCTAGCCTGCAATATATTTTTCAAAACATTTAATTACTACATAAAGCATTTAAACATTAGCTATTAATTAGTTACAACATATATATACCTTCTTAGAGCTGCTGAGAGGAGTGAAACATTGGCCATGATAAACCAATATTACAGGGAAGGTTTGGCTATCTTTGAGGCTATTTGTTAAGAGGCTTAGAGCTAATAGGAACGTCGTATATATCAAATATAATAAGAAAATTATGTGGATGTAAAGAGAATATTATGTAAATAATGATAATAAAATTTTAAGAAAAAAAATTAAGGTAAAAATTATATATGGGTGTTAAAGGGCTTAATGTTTCAATGGATTATGTAAGGACGGCAGGCATGGAACACAGTTCATACACCATATGGCCGACAAAAGTATGTAACGCCCCACAGGAGAACATTTTGGAATCTAAAATTTTTTTTATAAAATTTATAATTTTACTGAGTTTGATGTAATAAATATAATAATATATTTTTTATAATAAATAAAAATTAAATAATTAATAAAAAATATATTATAAATATAATAAATTTAGACGTTAAATTTAATATATAAAATTTTTAAATTAAATTTATATCGTTAGATTTGATATATAAAATTTATAATATATTTTTATTATTTATTTAATTTTTATTTAATATAAAAAAATATATTATTAAATTTATTATATCAAATAATATTAAATTATAATTTTTAAAAAAAAATTATAAAATTTTTTATGCTCTCAAAATATAACACATGAAAAATTATTATGTAAAAATAAACAACGGTTGCTTAACTTAAAGAGAGGTGCCTCTGAATTAGTCATGCCATTGGCCATTGCATACCACAATTTTTTTTTTTTTCAAATGATAATTATTAATTATATAATGGAGATTTTTTTTTTGGTCTAAGATGGATTTCATTATGGAGATTTGTGATTATTATTATTGGTTGGATAATATACATATACAGGACCATTAATTTAACATTAAAAAAAACTCAACATCACGTCATGACTCGCATAAAATAATAAACTATATTAGGAAAAGAAAACCCCAACTGTTGAAATTTCTGTTCAAGTTTCATATGTAACATTATTTTGACCCAATAATTTGGTGCGTAGCTTATGTTAATGTTAAAAAATTAAAACTCATTTCACCCACCTTTACCTTATATCACTTGCTACAACTACAGATCATAGGGTAGGCTGCTCACTAATTTCCACATAATGTTATCAAATCACACATCATCTGAGCAACCCGATTCTTGTTCTATCATTATATTTATACATGCCTACATAGTGCATCACTTATGTACAACTTAGTCAAAGTAACCAGGCTAATACATAGCCTGATTAATATTCGAGCGCTGAAAGTTGGCAATTAGAATCCTGAGAGCCCCTCCCCTTTACAAATTTTCTGAAAGTTGTCATATCTGCAAGTCAAAACTATCACAATCATCTGTTAATGCCTTAAAACACTGTTATTAAACATTAACAAGTGTAGGGGAAAAAAAAGAGCTTGATAATTAATTTAACATTCTTACAGTTCTAGAGAGAAAAACTTAATTTATTCAGGAGGATGCCATATACTCACATTCAAAGGGCTTTGTACAGGTTCACATGCTGGGAACCTCCAAACAAAGAAAATAACAAAACCAGCAAAGTAAGGATGATAAAAATTAGAGATACGAGTCTGTTGTTTCCCATCTTAGCTGAGAATAAACCAAGCACACATTTTGGTGACTCCTCTGAGCTTGGTAATTTAGTTTCCTCCACTGGGTACTTGTCAAAGTTGCCTTCAGTTGCCTCTGCATCTGATATGCCGGGTCTTTCCCTCTTTAATTTGATTCTTCGGTTTGCTTCTCCTTGGAGAGGATTCGACTGTAAGAGAAGAGCTTGTGAAACAATTAATTCTACAGGCTGTTGTTGAGCTTCTGTCTGAGCCTCAGGAATACTGGTATTCAATGGAACGAGCTCAGGAGTGGCAGACAATGAAATTTCATCAAGTTCAACTATATCATCTTTCAGTATATCAGCATAAAAATCTTCTTCATTATCAGAATCCTGGAATTTAAGAGCATCATGAATTAGTATTTTAATTAGGTTGGAATTTAAGAATAACATGTAGAAATTGAATTTGGGTTTGATATTAGCTAGGAGGTGCTTTCCTTTTAGGTAACTCTAAAATCAGAAAGATCTCTCCAAAGCCAAGTAGTGTAGCAAATTTAAATGAAGTAAATAAATAAAAGAAGAGGATGACACACATGGACAAATAACAGAACTACCTGTTGTTGGCTGGATTGTTGATCAGTACCACCTTCAGAAATTGATAAACACCTTCGATTTAGAGAAGTCTGGTTTGAATTGTCATTTAAACGAAAATCAATATTCTTCCGAAGTCGGCAAACAACAAGGGAATCCTGCAGTTGATCAGGAGGTAAATTGACCACACCACATATATATTAATTGATCAGCTTACCAGAAAGAAAGAGAATTAATAGCACCTTATCAGCAAGTGCAAACATCTGAGGATGATCTAATTCTCATTAAATTAAACAAGATCGATGTGCAACAAAGAGTCAATTGAGTCCATGATTACCTGGGATTTGCCATCCATGCAATATTCATGCATAATCCATTCAGTCCTTTCCCCTTTGGGTGCACGACCAATATGGAAAACAAGAGTTCTCTTAGTACCAATCACATTAGAGCCTGACTTCACATTCCGTTCTTTCCCAGTTGCCTTCCAATAACCCAATTCTGTTGCTCTCCTGCTCTGGGAACCATTTGGATATTTTCTTCCACGAGAAGAAAAAAAGAACCATTCATTCTCTGACTGGATCACAGATTTGGCTGCAGCTTAGAAATTAACAATAATCCACCAAAAATATATTTTAGTAAATTATATATATATTTGGGCAAAAATTGAGATATTATGGATCAATTCCATCGTCATCTATGCATCTATTTTAGAATTTATATTATGGATTCAATTCCATCATCCTCTAAGCATCTATTTTAAAATTCTATAATATATGATATATGTGATTTTATGAATTATTAATCCATAATCAAAATTTTAAAAGCTAAAATAAAATACAACTTTGCATACAAAAACCTTAAATTGAGTAAAAGAAACAGCTGATCTCAAGAATAATTTTTAAAAAAAAAATTTGCCACGTTCTAATAACTCTTTAAAAGACAAACTTAAAAGAAGACATTTTATATACTTATTTTTTCATGTCATTTGTACTTCTACATGTCTCAATTAAATTATATTAAGATTAATACATATAATTTTTTCTATTAATTTTTTATTAATTGATATGTGTGTGTGTTAATTTTTTATTAGATGATTCATGTTATACAAACACAATCTATAAATATTATATGTGTGTGTGTGTGTGTTTGCGAGGGTGAACGTGTGTGCGTGTGTGTGTATGTGTGTCTACTTTATACTAATATTCAAGGGTTGCAGATCAACTTATTATCAAGAGTGGGTAGGGAGGTCCTTCTTAAAACAGTGGCAAAGGCGGTTTTCAATTATGTGATGAGTTTTTTTTTTTGTTGCCTTTGGAGTTATTTTTCCTTTTTTGGCAATGGTGGTTCACCAGAAAGAATGATGAATTCTTTTTGGTGAAGTAGTGGTAAAAAGGAGCGGAAAGAGATCAGTTGGATGAGGTGGGAGAAACTTTGTGTTAGGAAGGAGTTAGGGGTTTTAGGCTTTCGGAGGTTGCATGACTTCAATTTGACTTTATTGGGTATGCAAGGATGGAGAAATTTTTCTGATAAAGATTCTTTGATGTTTAAGGTATATAAAGTCAGGTATTTTCATCGGTCTTCCTTTCTTGAATCTAAAATTGGTTATAACCCCATCTATGTGTGGAGGAGTATTCATGCAGCAAAACATGTAGTTCAGACTGGTACTGTCTGGCGAGTTGGTAATGGGAATCAGATTTCTACCGGAGATGATCCTTGGCTCCCAAATGAAACTAATCCTTATATTACGACAGAGATGGAAGAGGGTCAATGTTTAGGAGTACTTTCGGGTTTGATAGTAACTAGTTTAACAGTCGTGATAGAGACCTAATTCCACGAATTCCTCCAAGTATTAGAGATGTGGAAGATAGACAAATGTGGACACTAGATAAAAAAGATATTTATATAGTGAAAAGCGCTTATTGGTTGATTCAGGACATGGCAAGTTACTCACCTGGTTTAGATAGATCTTTGAATTGGAAAACTTTTTGGGATCCTAACGTTCTTCTTAAGGTTAAGAACCTAGTTTGGAGAGCTTGTTACCAACTTATGATTCGCTGTCAATGAAACAGGAGGAAGTTCCTTTGGTGTGCCCAGATTGTCATAATCACAATGAATCAATATTCCATTCATTGATCCTCTTTCCTTTTGCAATTGAGGTGTGACAGGTGTCATCTCTTGGTTTTTCATGGGGTTGTTCTAATAATTTTGCAGATTGGTTCTTCGCTGTTATGCAAAGGTGTTCAAGAGAGGATTGTTGCTTGGTGGCTATGATTTGTTGGTGCCTTTAGAAAAAAAGGAATGATATTATTTTGAATTGGAAAACTAAGGTTCAGCAGGTGTAAAACTTTGTAGGTTCGTTTTTGTTGCTACAGCATGATGCTAAGTCTATGCAATTTGCAAATGACAATGCTGCAGCAAGGGATGGTGTTGTGTGTTGAAAGGCACCTGATCAAAGATGCACAATGATAAACGCTGATGTTGTTATATTCCCTCATTCAAATAAAACTGGTTTGGGCTGTATTAGCAGAGATAGTGAAGGAAAAGTAGTCTTTGCTCGAATCAGTTATGTTCAAGGTGTAATGGCTCCAAAGCTAGCTGAGTGTTTAAGTTTTCAAGAAGCTCTAAGTTAGATTAAGGAGCTAAATTTGGGTCAAGTGATTATTGAATCAGATATTTGCTTATTATTCATGCTTTGTGGGACTCCAGTAAGAATCAATCAAATTTTGGATTGTAAGGTCATAATGATTGTTCATGTGAGGCCTATGTTTATTAAGAGGGCTACGAACTAAGCAACGGATCTACTTGCTAGATTCGCTGCTCATGCAGAGTATACTGCAATTGAATTTATAGAAAATGAAAAGAAACTACATTAGATTATGCGCCCAAACTTATCAGGGTAAATCTTAAAAGGAGAAATATGCAACCACTGTTATTCTAACTGGATTTATAGTTGGAGTATACCACTTAATAGTTGAATTGTTCATAACTTTAATTATTATTGATATTGCAAACCAACAGTTGAGACATTATTATTATTTTGCATAAAATAAAACATCTCTCTCTCTCTCTCTCTCTCTCTACTCTCTTTTTCTAATTATTTCATTTTCTCAATCATTAATTTAAAATTTTTTATATTGATAAAAAAATTTTACTTTAACATTGAAAATCATAATGTTAAATATTCTAATTATAATTTAAATTTCTTTATATCAATAAATTTATAGATATTCCTCTAATAATTATATGTTGATAAAAAAATTTAAGGGTAAAATATTATTTAGTACTTGACTTTTAGCGAAATTAATACTTAAATCTCCGCTTTTTCAAAAAGTAGTTATTTAGTCTCTAATATTTGATTTCGTAATACAAAATAGCCTCTCTATTAAATTTTTTCAGATTTTCAATCAAAAAAAATTAAAAATAAAATAAAATAATTTTCTTCCCAAAAAACTCTCATCCCCAACCTCCATATTTTTTTCCTCCATTTTCTTTCCCATTTTCTTTTATTTTTTTCATTATCCTTCACTTTTTTTTTATTTTTCTTCTTCTATTTTTCATTTTTCATATTGTTTTCTTTCTCTTTCTACTGTTGATACCATTTTCTTTATTTTTTAGTTACTTGATTTTTTTTTTTTTAATCTTGATTTTTGAAGATTTAGATTCTTAAAAATTTTTTTAATGAAGAAATATTTGTGTGTGGATATTATGATTGGTAAAATTGTGTAGAGAATAGGGATTTGATGGTAATAAAAAATAAAAAAATTTGGAGAATGATTAATGAAATGGCATAAAAAAAAATTTGATAAAAAATAAAACATATTTTTATTTTTTTTACAGTATTTTACAAAAATTTAATAAAATAACCGAACACAATCAAATATTAGAAATCTAATAATTACTTCTTGAAAAAATGAAAACTTAAATGTTAATTTCAATAAAAATCAAGAATTAAATAATATTTTATTTAAAATTTAATATGATAGCATATAATTTTTCGTAACTAATACATACCTTGTGAGATACAAAATCATTCATTAGCATACAAACAATTTCCGAGGCATAAGCATTTTTGGTTTGCTAAATAACCAATCAAATGACTCTTTAGTTACAATATTGTTGAGAAATTTAATAACCATGTCTCAACTATTAAATTGCTTGCTGTATTCATAATAATTTAAACTTGATTATTATCATGGATAATATAAAATATTATTTTTTTTCATAATAAATATTTTAATTATAAAATTAATAATTATTTTTTTTTTCGTCTATTTTTAATTTTCGTCCCCCTTCTAATTTCGCCGCATTAAGTGCGTCTTATTGTGAATTAGATGCACGTGTCAGGCAATAGCATGTAACATCCGTACAGAAATTTGACGCGTGGAAGAACAAAACTAAAATACTCAATATTAAAAAAAAAAAAAAAAAAAAAAAAAAACTCACCGGGTAAATCCCAAGGCTCGTATCTGCAAATCTCAACCTCAGAAATGACTTCCACGCATTTGTCAGCTCCATCAATCTTGTTCTTGAGGTAATAGGAAATCAATTCGACGTCGGTGGGGGAAAACCGAAATCCTGGGAACATGGACGTTGCTTCTATAGACATCTGCGTCTCTTTCGACACACCACCCATAATATCCTTAATTAATTTGCCAAGAATATTTTTCAGTTTCGCGTGGTTTTAAGAAAGAAGAAAAGAAAAGTGGGGTTAGTTAGAATTCTTTTCTTTGTCTTTGTGTTTGTGTTTGGGAGATTGATTTAGTTGTGAAAGGGATTTTTTTGTTGTTGTTGACTATTTGAGTCAGCTTTTGCTTTTTTTTTTTTTCTTGTTTTATGATTTTATTATTAATTCTCTCGTTCGGTTGCTATTTACTTATTTTTGGATTAATATGGGCCTGTTCTAAACCTACTCGGGCTGGGCTTAAACTCACCCAATCAGTTTTGAATTAAAAGAAGCAACCCAACTTCAATTCTAATGCTCGATAAAACTTTTCATTATTAATTTTTTTTATAAATTTTATGCTATTAGATTGCTTCTAATTATGCAAATTAGATTTTAAATGATTTATTAATTTTAAATTAATTAATATATATTTTAATTTGATATTATAATATTTAAATTTTCAATATAAAATAATGGATTAATTTAATTATTTAGGGTTAATTTCATATATGATCCTCTATTTATAGGCCCGTATATATTATAGTGCTTCATTTTCAAATCGTCATATAAAAACACTCTAATTTAGTGTGACAATTATTTTAATATATTTTCATCAACAAATTCGTTTTTTTTTTATATGAATGTCCGACATGTTCTTCCAAATTAATTTTTTTTTATTTTTTTTTTTCATGTAAGCTAAACACAAATCTAATGAGAAAGAGAGACATGTGTGCAATGTTATTATAGTGGTTTTAAAGGATAGAAACAATAAGAAAATAAATATCAATTTAGAAAGTCAAAAAATAATCACACCATCATTTTTGAACCCACCATTATTGAACCCGACTCTCAATACCTTAACCATTTTCCCACATATTCTTCTTACCATCTCATCTCCTTGACTTTGCATCACTAACAATAACTTTGTCAATTTATTGCTATTCACAACCTTCTCCTGCACTTTCATGTCCCTGAACGAACAACACAAACTCCACAAGACCAATATGGCATATTCCTTCGTCGTTTTCGACACCTTCATTAATCTCTCTACTATACACCCTGCACATTTCGGGTCTTCGCTTATTGTTGTTCGACCTTCTGGACAAGTTGAAACAGTTGATAGAAGCATTAAACACTTCTCCACGAGTGAAACAAAGACCTTTTTGTTAGAAAAAATGTTAGATAAGATCGAAAATACCAACAATTAACTCCAAAACCTAATGGATTCGATTTTGAAATATGAATTTCTATTTTTTATAACAGAGAGAAGCAAGGAAGATAAGCAATTTTGATTGCTTTGAAAAAATAATCTTTGTAATTTCTCTTTAACTTCATTTTGAACTAAAATCAAATACAAAGTATCAAATCAATCTCTACTCATTCTCTGCACAAAACACAAACAATTACCTCCACAAAATCATCAAATCTCACCAAAAACCTTCTATTCTCCTCTAAATAATTCAAAAACTTCATAGTCTTCACCAGCGATTCCACTTTTTGACTCTTAATCTCCTTAATCCAAATCCTAACCTGCTGCAAGGAGATCAGGTAAATTTATCAGGTTTTTATAATTATTAAAAAGTAATTGAAGTGATATCTAATTCACGATATTGCTAACTATAAAAAGACTATCAATGACGGTGAATTTATCAGGTTCACCAGATGGAAAATAGAAAGATAAATAGCATTTATCGGCATGCCGCGCAAGGTAACATGCAACAGCAGAAGAAGAATTTTGGGAATTAGATGGTTGGTGAAGACTTTGGAAGATTGAAAAGGGGAATTAATACTTGGAGAAGATGAATAAGAGTAAGAATTAGAATATGATTCAGACGAAGGCGACAATGGCAATGAAGACGATGATGATAATGATAATTGAGAATATGAATTTAATGTAGATGGAAGAATGGGTTAAAATCGTGATTGTACTTATTTCTCATTGAATCAAAGAGTAAGATGAATCCAAATTGAGAGAGAAAAAGCAAAGAATCAATTCAAGAGTCTTCTAAATCTTAAAATAAAAAAAATAAAAAAATAAATAAAAATAAAAATTGGAAGAGCCGCCGTTGCCACAACACAGAGAGGGTGAAGAGAGAGAAGGGGAGAGGCCAAGGAGTGTTAAGGTTTAATGGAAATGGGTTGAAAGAGAGAGGGATGAAAGTGAAAGAATATCCTTGTACATGTGCACTTTACTTTGGGATGGTTAATGATTGTTTGACATGGTAAAAAAAATTAAAAATACTTGATTTGAACGATCGCAGAACGTTAAAGAAATGGGTAGATTGTGAATGAAATAACTTTTAAGTAATTATCGCCCTAAATTAAAATATTTGTATATAACATTTTAAAAATAAAATTTCATAATAAACACGTATTATAAATTGAAAAATTACGAGTGAAATAAACTCAATTATTTAACATACTCCAAAGAATAGCAATTTGCAAGTAGCAAAAACCAATTGCTTCTCCTCTTTTAAACATGTGAAAATTTTATCCTCACCTACCACCCTCACACTCACGTCAACCCCAATAAAATAATATTATTATATAAACAAGGTCCTGTTTGGAAAAAAAGAAAAAAGAAAAAGATTTGACAGGATTATGCAAAAATCATCACTTGACAACTATCAGTCAGTCTCAACCACACACCAAATGGCGCTTGTACCACCACCATCGGATGCTCCGGTTTTTGCAGAGGTGGAAATGGGACCAGACTCCTCCGCACCTACTGTTAGAGCCACTGTTGTCCAAGCCTCCACTGTCTTCTATGACACTCCCGCCACTCTTGGTACCTGCACTTTCACTTATTTCAATTTCTATTTTTTACTTCAATTTCTAATTTTCTGTATACAGATAAGGCAGAGAGATTATTGGCGGAAGCAGCTAGCTATGGTTCCCAGCTTGTTGTGTTTCCTGAAGCATTTATCGGCGGTTATCCTCGAGGATCCAATTTCGGTGCGTCCATTGGTATTAGAACGCCCAAAGGCAGAGAGGAGTTCCGCAAGTATCATGCTTCTGCCATTGATGTACCTGGTAATTAAAACACCTTTATTTGTTTCATATGTATGGAATCTGCATATCCTTAACTCATTAATTTAAATTGTAGGTCCTGAAGTGGATCGCTTGGCTGCAATAGCTGGAAAGTATAAGGTATACCTAGTAATGGGTGTGATTGAAAGGGATGGTTATACTCTGTATTGTACTGTACTATTTTTTGATTCTCAAGGTCAGTACCTGGGGAAGCACCGAAAACTCATGCCAACTGC
Source organism: Aleurites moluccanus (assembly GCA_948193065.1). Taxonomy (NCBI): domain Eukaryota; kingdom Viridiplantae; phylum Streptophyta; class Magnoliopsida; order Malpighiales; family Euphorbiaceae; genus Aleurites; species Aleurites moluccanus. The sequence continues at coordinate 17,154 of CANXYC013138376.1, forward strand.
AGTGGAGCGTATTGTTTGGGGTTTTGGGGATGGATCAACTATTCCAGTTATTGATACTCCAATTGGAAAAATCGGTGGTGCTATTTGTTGGGAAAACAGAATGCCACTTCTAAGGACAGCACTGTATGGTAAAGGTCAGCTATTTTAACAAAAACAATCTAATTACCCTTTTATTAGCAATTGCTCTAATTTTTCAATTGTCATTTTGATTGCAGATGCAGTAATTGTTTTGCATTATATTAAGCATGTCAAAATTTCAACTTACCATCTATTGCCCTTTTTTTTTTTTTTTTTTTTTTTTTAAAGCTTGATCAAAAGAATCCAGTGTTTCCAAGTCTTTATATTATATATTAATTACATTATTATATTTTTGCTACTGAATAATATGCCGTCCTTGTGATTGCATCTCGATAATTGAAGGTTTCTTTCCCAATGTATTTTTGGCAGAAAGCATAGCTTATTTTGCATGGTAGATGATTATGATATGCATGGCATGATTACTTGACTGGAATTAGAGTGCTCTATTCTTTTTATAAATTTTTCTTTTAGACTATTCCATCTTAATCTCTGATCATTTCTATTTTTTTAGGTGTTGAAATATATTGCGCACCAACAGCTGATGCTAGGGATACTTGGCAAGCTACTATAAAGCACATTGCTCTTGAGGGTGCATGTTTTGTTCTGTCTGCAAATCAATTCTGCCGGAGGAAAGATTACCCACCTCCTCCAGAGTATATATTCTGTGGTACAGAAGAAGACCTCACGCCAGATTCTGTTGTCTGTGCTGGAGGCAGTGCCATCATATCACCATTGGGAACGGTTTTAGCAGGACCCAATTATGATGACGAAGCATTGATCTCGGCAGACCTAGGTATCCTACTGTTCTCTGCTGCTTATGTTTCTGTACACCATTTTTAGCTTTCTGCATAATGTCTGGAACACAATATGGATTATTTTGTCATTGTGCTTGGAAGACAAATAAATTAGATATTGTTGCAGGACGTATGAAAAATAAAGTTTCTGAATTGATACAAGAAAAGTAATTCACCTAACTACATTGTTTGACATGACATCTGCATAATTCTTCCTTCTAACCAGACGATAGGTAATCCCATACCTAAGAGTGTGTTGGGAAACTTTAAAAATGGAAGAACTCTGTTCAAAAATTCTGTTTGGTCAATTTTTATAGTTGGAAACCACATGATTGCTAGAATTCAACTCTTTTGAGTTAAAAAAGAAGTCACATGGTTTTGCAAGAAGTCAATTCAATTAGTTTAGTCATGGTTGGCCCACAAACAAACAAAAATAGAAAATACCTTTATGCTTTGTTTGGTGTACTAATTGTGCAGAGAAACGAAGAGAAATTAAATAAAGAAAATGAAAAAGAAAAAAGAAAAAAAAAGAATTTTAATTTTTTTATATTGTTTGGATTTTCTATTTGTATAAGGGAGGAAATGAAGAAAAATTTACAGTACATTTACCTTTCTGACCTCATTTTAAGTAATAAAATGGAAAGAAAATAAGGGTATTTTAGTAACTTCAATTCTCCATACTTTTCAACTCTCTATTTCCCTCTATTTCTCTCCAAAATGGAGAAAAATTATTTTGCTCGTTGAGCCTATTTGGAGAAATCCCATTTCCCCTCCTTTATTTTTTTTTTCTTTTTCCAATTAGTGCACCAAATGAAGAAAATGATTGCAATTTCTTTTTTTTTATCTTTTTTCTCCACTTCTCTCAAAACAAACAAAGTTGGATTAAAGAAACTTTGTTTTGTTTTTGACAAGGTGGATTAAAGAAACTTTGTTTTGTTTTTGACAAGGTTAATGTGGGAAATTAAATAAATTCAATTCATTTTTCAATATCCCAAATTCTGGAATTCAATTGAATTTTATTATTTAAGAATTGTTCGAACATATGAATTTTAGTAACAAAACAATTCAATTCAATTCTAACCCATGATGTATTTTAAATGGGCTGCTGATGAGGAGTACACTTACATAGAGGTTTTAGAGTCTCTGTAACAGTTCCTATTTCACTAATCACTATACAGTCCACTATCATTATTGGCTGTTAAATGTTAAGCTACAAACTTTGACTGTTCTCTAAAAGGTCTTTTGATTTGCCTGTTATTGGGGGTGAGCCTATCTTCTTCTTAACTTCCTATGCTATATTCATGCTGTTGCTTGAGCAAAGCACAGGATTAAGTTTAGTTGTATTTTCCTTATGGGACTGGAGCTCTGATTTTGATAACATTATATCATACCTAGATCTCGGAGAAATAGCACGGGCAAAGTTTGACTTCGATGTGGTTGGGCATTATTCAAGGCCTGAAGTTCTCAGCTTGACTGTAAGAGACCATCCAACAAATGCAGTTAACTTCGCATCAGCAACTGCAAAAACTGAAGGCTCTCACAAATAGTCGCCTTGTTACCATCCAGAAATTTTCACCAAATGAAGTCACATCTTCACCAATAATTGGATGGGAAATATCATATTCATTATGTAGGTCAGAAATGTGGATACTGTTGTATCTTATTTTACTGACAAGCCTTTTCTTGCATGAAAAATGTGTTGTGTTCTTCTGGTATTGAATGTAAATCATAATAACGTATTAGCTCAAAATTCATGTAAGAATGTCCCGACTGGCAGCCACTTGAAATTTCCCTTTTGCTATTCTGAAGTCCTTAAAATTCTCCAGTGTTCTTCTGGAATCCTATTTGTTCTCATTTAATGTTTGGTGTGCTCAGATAACAGATAACAATTGTACCCCCATTGCCCATTTTATGTTATTGAGCATTTTAATTGTCAAGATAAGGATTTCGCATGGAGAGATGGTATGATTGCTAGGCTCTCAGAATTGCCTGCATATACCTTTGCAAGTATTTGACTACTGAATTTTTGGTTTAATGATATTTGTCAGCCTAGAGAAGTTGAATAGGAAGTCCAGGGGCTTTCTCTTATGTATTCAAAGCTTGATTTTTCATGATAAAAGCAACCGACGTACTCTTACACTTTGGGAAGTTTCAGCTTCTCAACCCGACAATCGAGTTCAGAAAAAAAAAACTCTCTGAAGCCTGAACATGAACTAAAATGAGAGATTTTAGTCTAATTGAAAATCTAGTTTCATTTAAGATTGTGAAAAGTAGAACATATTATAACATCAAATTATTAGAAGAAAAAACTGTCTCAGTAAGAAAGATTTATTTTTAAGTTTAAAATAAAAATGAATTTTATATGAAATATAATTATTATTAGTTTGTCATAATGATTGACATTTAATTAGATATTGATTGTATGCAGAATAATTCACCTCAATGTGAGCCGACCATGTGCATGCCTGAATAATAATTGACAAAAGAGATGAACCATAAAGAATCGATCAGGGCTGAAGCTGCAAAGATGACTAAATGATGGCCCTGTATGCAAGTTGCAAGTGAACCAAAACCAAATATTGGAAATTATTAGATATGGACTAGCATGCGGACAAATTTCATCAAACATGTTCTTGGAGGCTTTCTAAGAAGACAATCTTATTTTAAAAGGGTTAAATGTTTATATAAGGGTAGCATCCATATGCATTATTGTAGCTTCGTTGATAAAAGTACTAAGAATGTCATATTAGTGAATAAGCAATAAACATCATTTCCAACACAATGGACTTTCAATAATTATACTCAAATATTTGGCTGGCTTCCTAATAACTCTGTTCTGGCACACACTCTGCTGGTAGATGCTATTATTGAACAAAAAAAAACATTATCTTTGAAATTATTTTGTGTTTATGAATTTCAGTTTGTCTTTCTAGATAATAGGCATGTAAGTGAATTTCAAGGATTTACTATCATATAAGCCTTTTTTTGTGAATGAACACTAATAAATATTACAAGAATAATTGTAAATGAACAAAACAGAACTGCAATCACAACAAAACTTTAACGCATAAGAAGAAAAAAGAAAGAGTGCTGCTTGACAGGTAAGATCCATATAGCTTGTATATGATTCTATTTACAATCTCACTTTTGGTAATTGACTGACGCAAATGAATTGACTACTGGGAGGTTTTGAACATTTCTGAGGACAGGAAATGCAAGCAGAATATTTTCTGCAAAGAAAATGTAAATAGGTAAAAGAGTTCTTAATGTCTTGAACTTGTTGAAATCCGGCATTCGCCTCTCATCCCAACTACCCTGGCCTTCAAACTATCTCCTTGCAACACCGGTGAACTATCAGAAACTGCACTGCCAGCATCCTGCAAAGGCAAGGAATACCCCCATTGCAGCGTTGGACTGGCAAAGTTTTGGATCAGTTGCCTTTTAGAACCAGATAAAATGTGGTCTCTAAGGGTCTTGACAGATCGATATTGCATGATTTCATCTTCATGATCTTGTGTTTGAGAATGCGAATTGAGTTCATATAACCTTTCCCTATCAAAAACATCAGATTTTTCCTGGTTTTTAGTAATGAAATCCCAGTCAGGACCATCAATACCATTAGGATTTCTTCTTTGTAAACAAATGCTTCCCCATTGAATGTTCTCAGAGATAGAATTCCTTCCCTTAAAATCTCTATCTACTGAGACACGCTTCAGATTATCAAGAGCATCACCATCACAAGCATAACTCCACTTGTAGCTTTTGCTATTGTTGTCCATGTTTAATTCAATGGAGTGAAGATCACTATCAGCTGAATCATCTCCCTCATGACCTACTTCTCCATTTTCTTCTACTATTCCATTTTCATCTCTACCTGCTCTTTGACTCGAACCATTTTGGATTTCCTTCAAATAAGCCTCAAGTTCTTTAATTCTTTCATATTTTGGAGAGCAATCACCATTTTCTTTACCAACTACTTTTTCTCTGATGTAGGCCTCAAGCTCATTTCTAAGTCTCTCAACTGCTGCATTTTTTTCTTCAAAATGATATTTAGCCTCTGAAAGCTTCATCTGAACCCTTTCTTCACGCAGAACATCAGCCAGCTGAAGCATTTCCCTTTCTTTTTCCACCTCCTCCCTAACTTTAGCAGATTCTTTTTTCAATTCTTCAGCTTCCGCTCTATCTTCTCCAATACCTCTAGCTAACTCATCGCATACTTGCTCCAATATCTCCTTTGCCCTTTTCTCGCTCTCGAGCTCTTTCAATGAGTGAGACAGAGATGCCTTTGTATCTGCCAATTCTTTTCCAAGCTTCTTATTCAACCTCTCAGTCTGTCTTCTTAATTTCCTCTCAACTTCAAGCTCTTCTGCAATACATGCTATGGCATTGCGAATCCTATCTCGCTCTTTACTTTTCCAAGCAGCCTTTTCTTCTTCAAAATGTTGCATAAGGCACTCAATCTCATTGCGATTAGAGCGCTGATCTTTGATCAATTGATCGACCTGGATTCGAGCTCTATCAAGCTCAACACGAAGTGCTGAAACAAGGGGCATGCCTGAGCTTAATGAATGCTGCTCATCAAGACCCCATATTCTATTCAGAACTTTCAAAAGCTCTTTTGATGCTGTTAAGCCATTACTAACATCCTTCAAACGGGTTTTAATTCCAAATATACATTCTTTATGAGTCTTTCCTTTAGCATGAGTTTCAATCTGCATTTAAAAAAAAAAAAATAGAACAGTTAAAATACTCTAGAGTAAAATAAAACAATCCACACATTTTCTTTAAATTTTGATGGAAATAACAATGTTGTGAAAGGTACAGTCGGAGAAGCTATTGTCAATTTTGAAAGACATTTCAAAACAATAACACTAAAACGAGCACTAGAGTACTAGCCACTAGGGAAATGTTTCCTGTGCTATAATAATCATGCTATAAAATTTCCAAACATTAAACATTATTTGAAAACGACCCAAAATTTAATAATACTACTTGTCACGTACCTCCATCAAACTGGCATTACTAACAGAGTCGAAGCCTCCCACACTGTAATCAGTGAGCTGACATTTTTTTGTAACAACTGATTCTCTTCTCTTACTCCTATGACCATTTTCTTTAGATTGATCCATGATCTTCTGCACAATCCATAAAATAATAATATATATATAAAATAAATTAAAATTATAAATCACATTAAAGTGTATAAAAGAATTTAAAGAAGAAAATAAACCTCTGAAATAGGAGTGTAAGATGGATCTGACAAATGAGGAAACTTTGCAACTTTTCCTCTGTTTCTGAAGTCTTTATTACGAGTGTCTTGTGCGGAATCCTTTCTAAGTCTTGGGGAAGGAATGTTATTAATCTCCCACAAAGTGGCAGCCAATTTTCTTGCAGAAACTGAAGCTTCTTTAGGTTTGCCCCCAGTTTGAGAGGAAGGACAGTTGGTGGATTCTGCATTTGGCATTGATAAAGTTGGAGATTTTGTGGTTATCTTCCAGGTTGGGACAGGAGTAGTAGATCCCCCTCTTTTTCCAACAAGAATTGCTCTCTTGAATCTGTACTTTTGGATTAGTGAAGATGAGGAGGAGGAGGAATTCCCTCGCTTTCTGATCTTGCACTGCTCTCTGCTTTTACCCTCCATATGTCGCAAGATTTGGACTGATGAAAGGTCAAATCTTTGTTGTAATATTATCTAGATTATCAAAATTAGAAAGATTTTGGCATACTTGTGAGAGAGGTCGATAGAGGTAAATGCATGATTATCTTTCTTGACGTTACAATAAAAACACAGATATTTGAAAATTGGCAAGATTTGGAAAAAGAATGAAGGAAAGAGCAGGAGCAATGAAAATTGGAGGTGGTGGCATAAAATTCAAGATTTTGCAAGATTTGAAAACAGTAGGGAAAGAAAGGCAAAGAATTCAAAGTGGGGAGAGAAAGATAGATTTGGAGGCTAACAAGGGCAAGAAAAGATGATAGGAACATATTGGCGACCCTGACCCATATCTCTCTTTACTCTTTTTGGTAAGTCCAAACTAGTTGCCTTGAATTCCTCAAACAGAAGAGAAGTGGCAATCAAAGAGATTCAGTCTAAAAGAGATCAACAACCTAAAAAGAGAGTGAAAGAAAGAAAGTGTGGGCAAGTGTTCAGAAACAGATAGAAGAAGAAGACTTTTGTTTCAGAGATGCTGAGAGGGAAAGAAAAAGGAGGGGATGTATATGGAGTTTCTGATTTCCATGTGCTTGAGTCATAAAATTAAGAAAATAAGACTGAGAAGGGGACGTGGCGTACACGTGAGACTAATGCATTCAATCAGGGTCGTGCATGTGTAAACGAACATTTTAAGTCTTCACCACCTTCATTTCCTTATATTTATTTTTATCACCCTTACCTTCTCTTTTCCTCAAAACTTTAACTTGCAATATCATATCTATTAAAAAAGTGTATTTAGTTCTATTTTGCATTACTGTTCAAGTTATTACTAAATCAAACGTAATTAACTACACATTTGAGTTGGTGGGAAGATTCAGAATAAGCAAATTAACGCACGTAGGCATGACATGCAACCTTGTCATGGAATTGAAGGGCAAGGTGTTAGCCTGTCACGTTGGTAAGGGTAGGGATAGAAGTTGAAAAAAAAAAAAAGAAGAGGTCGATTTACAAATATTACAAGTAGAAAAAAGTAAAAGAGTGAGAACATATAATTTTGGTTGCAGAAAATTGGAGACCATCACTCTTTCAAATCAAAAATCAATCAAATCAAAGGCAAAGGACAAGAGTACCTTATTAATTAATTAAGAAAAGAAGAGAAAATATTAGAGAGGATGACCCATCTGGTAGGGGGTCCACTAACGGCTCTTAAAAATTCACACTCTATTGTACAAAACAAAGAAAGAACACCCACATCTATTGAGGCCCCCACACCCTCCTTGTCCCTTTGTTAGGGTAGTTAATTGCTTACCCAATTCCTATTCCTTCTTACTCCTTGTTTCTTTCCTTAATATTAGCACTTAAGGGTTTGCTGATTAAGAGAGATTGGAACAATGAGCTTGACAAGCAAATAATGGGCAAAGAAAGTAAGGATAATGTCTTTTGGATTTTTATAAAATTGAGTTTATTCATCAAGATTTTTATGATTTGATGTTGGATGATAGCAGAGGTACTGGTAAGCAACATTTATGTTTTTCTAGCTGTGTTTTTTAGAATTTAGCCATGTTATATATATACAAGTTAAAATTTTAATTATTGTTTGATCCTCTAACTTGAATTTTGGAATTTAGAATTCTTGAATTTTATTATTTATTAATTAGACACGCACATATAAAATTAATTTCATCACTATTTGAATAAGTTAATTTTAATTTTCTTGAAAACATTGGAAACAATTGCGAAGGACCCTTTTGTTAGATAAAATAAATATTACCCTTTTCTTGAAAACATTTAACTAATTTTTATTCATTAATCCATAATATAGTCGTACCAACCATTTTAATAGTTATCTACTTTTGTTAGATAAAATAAATCATGCATAGAAAGAGAAGGACCCTTTTGTTTTTATTATATGAAACTGTATTCTTTGACTATTATCATGCCTAGTGCCTTATTACCATTAATGAATGAGAAATTATAAGACATTATCAAGCATGTCAATGAGGACATCAATTACCTATTAATTAATTAATTAACGATTAATTTTCTTTTTCAGTCAAATGTAAGAATGTTTCTTAATGTGTTCATTGACAGTGTTACAGTTTAAGGAAATATATATATATATTATCTTATTGTGCCTTAACATGGACAAGATCTTATGTTGGTATGAAAATCATCTAGTGTTAAAGTGAGTGTTGGAGGTATTCCAGCAAGTTCACTCTACTGGTTAACTCACTCTTTGATATATATGTCCATATAAAAGGAGTGGGATATTTTTTATTTATTTCTTTTACCTTTAGATTTAAAATCATCTATTATAATATAAATATTATAATTTTATATCAATTAGTTTTCAAATTTACCATCTAGGGAATACAATTTATTCAGGTAAGATATATAATTTTTCAAATCTTTAAAAAAAAAAATTGATGAGCCTCTTTTATTTGGATTTTGACTTGAGAAAGCTTCTTGAACCATTAAAATACAAAACAAGCATCAAAATGTTGAGTTTGAACTTATAATACATTTTTAATATCTAAATCAATAATTTGATGTTTAAGAATTTTCAAATAAGAATCCTTGAGAAAAAGTTTTATTTACATAAGATAAAACTTACTTTATGAGTTTATAATTTTTCTTTTTATTTTAATTTAAATTGGCCGATGAATGGGAATAGATAAATAAGTGAACACCTCCTAATGATAATGAAAAGAAGTGTTTATATTAATGGGACAAATTACTTTTTTTATCAATTTTCTGATATTATTTGTATACTTATAATAAATTTTTAAACATATTGTACCTAATATATTTTTCAAATTTTTCTAGGGTGATAATTTTATTAGAACTCTTTGTATGAGAAAAGTCTAATGAGCTGTTCGTATTTGAGCTAGAGGAACTCATATTTGATTTCTAGATAATCTTTATGATATTCGTTCTATGAAGATTGCTTGAAATGTTACAAGTACGGAGGTGAAAGATAAAACTTAGAACTTCAACGAAAAAGTTTGAATTAAAAGGGTTCGAATTCGAAGGTATTATATGTTTATGTTTCCGGACTTTAGAATACAATCATCAAACTACAGCTTTTTGGAATATTTGTTATTCCAATCCAACCTTAAAATACTTACTTATTCAAAATTAAATTTAACAAGCAGAAAGTCCAATTTTAAAATTTCATAATTATTACTCATCAATATATGTACATATTTATTCCACGTCAATATACATGGAAATAAAACCAAAACACAATACTCTTTTTCTAGTTGGGAAGAGCATATGCTAAAACTTATGAAATAATTCTAACATTAATTATGAATAGACTGTTTAATGTGGAAGCACACAGAGTCTATTGCAGTGATATGACAGCTAAAACATTTTCATATAATAATCTTGAAAATCTATAACTTAATATAATGTTTTTTTAATTATATTTTTGGTTTACATGAGAAGAGAGATATTTAATTTATATATGTTAAATCAAAATGAAATGATGATATAGTATTGCACAATTTCATCCACAGCAAATACTATATTTATGTATAATTACATCATCCTTTAAATCGAAATCAACGTGCAAGTAATATTAGCCAAGTAATAATCATGTTCTTGGGTAATGATTAACCAATCACGTTCTTGAGGTTTGATTCAATTAGGAACATGTACATTCATAGTCTTTATAGACCTATAGCAATGGCGATAATTAAAGATAAAGATTAATTACAAGACATGCGTAACCATGAGATATGAAACCAAACAAAAAACATCCATGAAATGGAAGAAAGGAAAGAGATAAAGTAGTAGTTGTTTTGAACAAGTACCCGAAAGTTAAGGCACCAAATTAATATCATACATTACAGTTGAAATTTTAATGGAAATAGACTAATTAAAATAATCCTCACTCCTTCCTTTGAACCCAATTTGGCCAAAAGTCAGGCACAGGAATAGCCCAAGATGCCATAAAATCAACCACAACCTGCTCAACCACAACAAATAACATTAAAAAAAAAAAAAAAAAATCAACAATTTAGACCTAGAAAGGTTCAATGGTAACCCAAGTCCAATTATCGGTGGAACCAAATATTAATTTTAAAAAAATAAAAATAAAAATAAAAACTTACCAAAACTGAGAAGTGAGAGCAGGAGGAGTAGGGAAGTGAGCAAGCTCAGCACCAATACTCTCAAAGAAAAGACCAGTCAAGCTTTTTCCATTGATGGCTGGTATGCTTGATGGTGCTAACCATCCTATCAATCCAAACCCTATCACATTCAAGTCTGTTCGAAGCCAATCCCTCTCAAAGCTAAATTTCCCCCCCACCCCCCACAAAATAATTAATTAATTAATTAATTAATTATATACATAAATATATCTCATCTCAAAACACAATTAATTTAATTTAATTACCACATGAACTTCCCTCCATTAGCACCTGTTTGCCTCAGAGGATTTCTAGCTGTTACTGCTGATTTCACAAACCCTGAAATTAAATCAATTATTGTTCATCTCATCCATTTTTTTTTAAATTAAAAATTGTTATACAACAAATTAACTCATAAGTTTACCTGATCCAAGGCATATTCTCTTGGGTGAATAACTAGGAGAAGGAGATGAGAGAGAGGTGCTGCCCAGCCCTATCACAGTTGATGAGGTAGCTAATGTTGCAGCCATTTGGGTAGAAATGATGAATCAGCTATATCAAAAATGTGTAAAATGGTAGATTGGATGGTTAGGCTTTTTAGGATTTTTGTTTGTGTAAGACAAAGATGGCATTTCGGTGGATAGGTTATTGATCAATGGGTTTGTGCCATGTTGGATTTGTATGGATAAAGTGGGGTTGCTTCACAGATATTGTTTCAATCAAATTGAATATGGGCTAACTCTTACTCTCAATTCTCCATGTTAATTAGGCCCATCTTCAACTTGGAAAATTTTGAATGTTATATGGAAATTTTTTTTAAAAATAAACACAAGTCTTTTTCTAGGGAAATAAAATAAATACAAGTTAATTAAAAATATCATATGTTATTATTTAAATAAAATAATAATTATATATGTTCAGCTCATTTTCATCAATAAAATCCATCAATTTAGTTCACTAAATTCTTATGCAAGTACCTCTCAATTCAAATCAATTGATTATTATTTTTCATTTTTTTTTTTTTTTTTGCCCACCACAGTTTCTATGGGCATCCACTTTCGTAAAAGATATAAATTTGGATTGGGATCCATTTATATTGGTATCAACATAAAAATTCGTGTTAGAATGATCAATATAGTCTATATGTTGGCCTCTGGAATGGAATCAAATGCTTCTAATAAATTAAACAAGTCATCATCTACAGTTCTATATATATAATTAGTCTTAGGGAGGCTGCTATATGCAGTTTTCTTTAACCTAATCATGAAGTTCATTGACCTTATTAATGGCTTCAAAAGTTATATGAAAATCGTAGATTTGTTTAAGTGAAAGAATTTTTAAAATTAATCAAAATTATGTTATACATAAACTATAATTTTTCTTTTGTTTTCAAATGAGAAAACAATAGAGGTTGAAGTCTTCAACAAGGATTAATTAAATTTTAAATTATTAAAGTGAAATCAAAATGATATATATGACCTCTTCTCCTTCTTCTTTTTCTTCGTTTCCAAGTCCATACCTTAAATTTAATTTGGGTGGCTAAAAGTCAACTTATTCATTATAGTTCAGTTTACGAACACCACAGACTAGGGCCACTTGCAACACTGATATTCAACCATAAAAAAAAAAAGATGGATATTCCCAAATCATGAAAAACCATGATAATTTTTTTTTTTTTACAATAAAAATAAAATTAATGATAAATCATACAAATGCCATATCATACATTACAAATTCCTTCAATTCAAATTTACAAAATATCATTTCTTTTCTATTTTCTATTTTCTATAATATATATATATATATATGAATCAACAAATTGAAATAATCAACGTTTCTGTTTTACAAAGAAATTAATATAAAAAAAATTGAAAATAAAAAAACAATTATCAGTTTATCACCTGAACAAGATGTAAGACCAAAAAGCCAAAAAACTAGAAACTCCAGAAGCAATACAAATCCAATCCAAAACCCTTTCTCTTCTCTGCTTCTTTTCTCTTCTCTCTCTTCTCCATTCCAAAAATTCCTTAACCCTCTCTTTCCCTTCTCTTCCATCTTTCCCTAATTTCCTTCTCTCTCCCTTCTCCATTGCCTCCTGCAAAATTCTCAAACTCTCCTTTCCTGTCAACCCCTTTCCTTCCATATCTTCCATCCCCATACTCGCATCTCTCACTTGAACTTCTCCTCCTTCCTTCCTCCCGCACGTGACCACCACTTCACACTGCACGTACTCCCTCTCCGATCCAATTTCTTTCTCTCCGGCCATTATTATCGCAAATTTCACCTGAACTTCCCCTGTTAACCAGTGCCTCTGTACTAAAACTGCTCTCTTGCTCGACAAATTCATTGCTCGTTTTTGTTTAGGGTCGATTAAGATCCAGCTCAGAGTTAGATCTTTTTCGATTTGTTCTAGCCACGAGTCTTTTTCAACTACGGCTTGGTGTATTCTTGTTGGTGTGAACTCCTTATTCGGTTCAATTAAATCGACTCGGAAAGGAGAGCTCATGAACCATCCGCTCACTGTCTCTGTCTCTTCAACTTTAGAGAAGATTGGAATATTTTTGTAGCATATATCAACGGCTGAAATCAATTCGGTTGTTTCTAGATTTTGGCAGCTGTGGTGACGATGGTGGTGAAGGAGAGGAAAGGAATCGGAGAAAAATGACCGGTGACCGGACGGGAAAGTGGAGATAACGCGGCTGATATGTGGATCATTTACGGATGGCCAGGTTAGTGTGCAAATTTTTTGCCAGAGTTTTTCTTCGGTGGAGAGGCCATGAAATTCTGAGGAAGCGCAAGCTACAGTGGCGAGAGTGCGACCGTCAAGGCGAGTTAGGATGTGATTCTGAAGGATGTCATGATGCACGGTGGAAATTGTTCCGACTGTTGACACCATTTATGAATTTGATTTATAGAGTAGTGTTTTGGTTAAATTGAAATGAAAAGACGAGAAGATCAAGATGGTTTGACTAGTAGCAAAGGAAGATGGGGATTTTATAGTTAGTGGGTATCGAGGTGTTGGAAGAGTCAAGACTGGCCTCTACGACACTTCTTCAAGTCTTCAAACTCATAATTTCCTCTTTTTACGTAATTAACTATATATAACTTTCCTCAAAAATAAAATTTAGGTAAATTTTATTTAATACTATAAATTTAAATTATAAATTTTTCCTAAAAATCAATTTATAAATTTAAGACTATTTATTATTTTTTTTATTCAAAATATATATTTTTTTTTAATTTTTTAAATAAAAATATTCTTCTAATTTAAATTTAAAAAAAAATTAAAAATTATTTTATCATATTAAAATATAAATAAATTATTTATTAATTTAAATATAAAATGATCCAATAAATTTTAAATTTTAATTATTTAGTTATTGACTTTTATTCATCAAATAAAATTAATGTATAATTATTAATTTATTAAAAAATAATTCCTTTATTTTTTTATCTATTTTTTAAAATTTTACACATATATTAAAATATTTATTAATTAAATTTAAAATAACTTATTTAATATTATATGTTCAATTTTATTTTAAATTAAGTTATTGTATTTTAATTAAATAATATAAAATAAGAAAAAAATGAAAAATATTATTTTAAAAATTTAAAATGATAATTAAAAATATAAATAAATAAATTTTTAAATTGAGAGAAAAAAAAATGGAGGGAGTAACTTTTAGTTTAATAAGTTTAAATAAGTTAATTAATTGATTAATTGACCACAATTAATTAAGATAGGGAAAATTGTAGGAATTGATTAATTTGATTTGTCAAAGTCGAATAGTAATGGCTGCTGCTACCAATTCCTTCTGAAATTTCCATCAATAACTTGCCAAGTTGTATTTTTCTTTCACGCTGCATATATATCTGCTTTTGCCGGGATTGATTAGTCACTTTCAGTGGAATAAGCTAATTAACTAATAGTAGCTGCCGTTAATACAAAAGTCAGTCCTGGTTGCTATTTCCATAACAATGGACCATAAATAAATATATATATATAACTTCCAGTGGGTACATACTTTGGATAATTAACAACTATTCCAAAACAACTGCCTATTAGTGCTTGGCCACTTGGGTTAATTAACAATTCTACTCTATATAAGTGTTATATTAATTAATGTTATTTGAATAAAAGGAAGCAGAATTAAAGCTAAAATATTGAAGCAGCCCTTCCAGACAAGTCAAGAATCTTGTGATATTGAATACTATGTAGAAAAACCTTTGCTTTGCAAAATGGGATAATTAACGGTATACAAATTTAAAAAAAAAAAAAAACTTATTACAAGAAAAGAATTATCTCCCACACGCAACACTAATAACAAATTAGCTGTTGTTTTTGCCCTTTTCTTTTCTTTTAAGACATGACTTGTAATAATTTAATTTAAAAAAACAGGAGATTACTATGTTTGTCAGTCATTATCCTATTTGATTCGTGTCACCAGAACAGTGATGAGGATAGCATTAACTATTTAATATATATCACAAAGATTCGAAACATAATTTTGAACAGATATATATAGCAGTCGGGAGGGATTGAAGGAGTTGTTGTGTTGAAAATATAATAGTCTATGTTGTGTTGATTTTTTTAAATTAAAATAGTTTTTGAAATTTTTTTTAAAAATTATAATATTTATTATAAATATATTTTTTTATTAAATAAAAATAAAATAGATTTAAAAATATATATTAAAAATATATTAAATTTAAATTATTAAATTTTAACGGTTTATATTTAACATATTTATATTTCATTTTTTAAAATTTATTTACTTTTTATTTTATACAAAAAATATATAATTAATTTTATTATAATAAATATTATAATATTATGATTTTTAAAAAAAATTATTAAAACTTTTTAAATTCTAAAAATATTAAAATAATAAAAATTACTGTATTTTTAATACAACAACCACTCAACCCTAAATAAGGAGGCATATATACAGAGTAAAAAGAAGCCAAATCGAACCAACGATAAGTAATTATTTTCCTTATAATAATATCCACAATCGAAAAAATTAATTTTGATGCTGCTGCTGCGAGAAAGTAGAAAATAAAGTTATATTAGTTTCCGTTTGGCATAACTTATAGAACGGAAAAAATAGCTTTTTTTTTATGAAAAGTTGATTTTGGCTTATAGTATTTGGTAAATATCAAAATTAATAAAAATAATTATCTCGATAGCTAAAATTTAATTTTTTGAATAAGTTAGAAATTAAATATTTTCAAAATAGTTAAATTTTAGATTAAACACGTAGCTGATTTTAAAAAATTAATGGACAAAAATATTCTTTATTTTTGTTAACAATAACAAATCTACTTATTATTAATTTATAAGAAATTTTTATATTATATTTTATTAAATATAAATATATAATTAATTACTATTAAAAGTATTACTAACGAGATGCAAAAGTAGCGATTCAAGGTGCTGCAGCACATTCATCACCAACTATTGCATTTTGTCTCAGAAGTTGTGCAATGTTCAATTCTTCTTTTGTCTGCAGACTAATACTACATCATCGTCTTTTATTCATCTAGTATTTATTTGTCTCTAATTTGGACTTTTTTTTTTATTTCTTTCTTTCTTTCTTATTTATGAAAGCAAATAAGGATCATGAGTTCATCTTTCTCACCTCTATAAATCACACAATAACACTAAAACATAAGTTCATTAGCTAAAATATCCATTTTTGTCCTTTTGTTAACACGCTTTGTTCCAAGTACCTATTATGTATATTCATACATTATTTATTTCCATCCAATTTATTATGCACATAAAATTACAATCAAAACTGATGAGAAATAAAAATAATTACTAATAATAATATAAGGATACTTATTTATTAAATTTTATTTTTTTTTTATAAATAAGTAAATAAAATAAATGATCTAATTTTCTCTAAAGATTTAATGTTTCTCAAACATATATTTCATTCATATTTTCTCTTGCAAAAAATCTACTAACCTAAGCGTCAGACTCCTTCGTCATAAGGGCTAAGGTCTCTGATTAGATATTGCAAAAAAAAAAAAAAAAAAACTCATTGACTTGGACATCAACATCCCTAGTGGGAACAAGGCCTAGTATTTGATGATTTATTTACCAAAAAAAAGAACTATATAATTTCATTGGCTTGCTTAATGGGGCCTTTCATCAACAAAACAGCACCTCCGTTACCCCTGAAATATTGATTTTGTTTCGCTCAGATCTGAGTATCTGAACACAGCAAGCTCAAATCCAAAAGGTATTTCACATACTATTCTTTTACTTTTATCATATCTTTTTAATCAAGTATGCTATCATACGCAAAACACTTGCATTGCTGGATTTGCTATACTACTTTGGTTTCTGTTTTCATTGACTTAATTGCCTTTCAATTTTTCTGTGGGGATTAGACTTGCAGACAAGGTGTTCTTCGAAATGCCTAATTTATATTTTTGTATTTTTCGTAAATCATTGTACTCAATCTCCTGAAATTCACAAATGCTCTCACTTTTCGTGAAAACTAAATCTGCAAGAAAGCTACAGATCCATCTATTACCAGTTTAACGCTTCTCCAAAAGTCATGCATTTTGGGAAATTTTTCATTTTAAAAACTAAAGATTCAACGCTTTCTACTCTTTCTATTATTTGGTCCCTAAATCACTCTTTTGAGCTCCTTAGAATAATGGTGAAGTTAAATTATATTTATTATGTTTCTTAATGGTAGAGACAGGCTAGAATTCTGGTTTCTATAGAGGCTGGGCCAGATTGGAGGAGAAATTATATGTGTTAAAAAAATAACTAGGCTGAACTTAACTATAGCCCTTAATTTGTGCCCCAAAGGCTTTAAGCTTCGGCATCTGACTATTAACTGGCTTGGAGTTGTGTGTGAACTCCACGCTTTCACCATCACTACCAAGTTAAGGCTGAGATTCAGCTACTGCAAATGGGCGGTCCCGACCAAGGTACCCTTTCATTTTTCATTAATTGTCTTTACATTACTTCGACTCATTCCATTTTACTTTCCCACATTTTTTTCGTTACCAAACATAAAAACGACTCTCAGATCTCAATTGTTCTAATTCTTGTTGTCTTTTTCTAGAGTTACCATCTTTCCTCGCTAACAAATCCTCCAAGATCTTCGTGGCAGGCCACCGTGGTCTAGTTGGCTCTGCTATAGTCCGCAAACTCCAGCCTCTTGGCTTTACTAACCTTGTCCTCCGCACCCACGCTGAGCTTGATCTCACCCGCCAATCAAATGTTGAATCTTTCTTTGCAGCTGAAAAGCCAGAATTTGTCATACTGGCCGCTGCTAAAGTTGGTGGCATCCATGCTAACAACTCTTATCCGGCTGATTTCGTAGCCATTAATCTTCAGATCCAAACCAATGTCATAGATTCCTCTTATCGCCATGGTGTCAAGAAGTTGCTCTTTCTCGGTTCATCCTGCATATACCCCAAGTTAGCGCCTCAACCAATCCCGGAAAATGCTTTGCTTACAGGACCTCTGGAGCCAACGAATGAATGGTACGCGGTGGCCAAGATTGCCGGAATCAAAATGTGCCAAGCCTACAGAATTCAGTACTATTGGGATGCAATATCTGGGATGCCCACCAATTTATATGGTCCACAAGACAACTTTCATCCAGAAAATTCTCATGTTCTTCCAGCATTGATGAGGAGGTTTCACGACGCAAAGGTCAAAGGGGCAAAGGAGGTGGTGGTGTGGGGGACGGGGAGTCCATTGAGGGAGTTTCTTCATGTGGATGATTTGGCCGACGCAGTAGTGTTTTTGATGGAGAGCTATAGTGGACTGGAGCATGTGAATGTGGGAAGTGGGAAGGAGGTGACAATCAAGGAATTAGCAGAGTTAATGAAGGAGGTGGTGGGGTTTGAAGGGGAGCTTGTTTGGGACTCGTCAAAGCCAGATGGGACTCCCAGAAAGCTTATGGATAGCTCAAAGCTGTTGGGGTTGGGTTGGACACCTAAGATTCCACTTAAGGATGGGCTTGTTGATACTTACAAATGGTACTTGGAGAACGTGATCAAGCAATGATGCAGGTGATTATAGTGTGTGTGTTTTTAATGGAGAGATTGGCAAATGGGTTTGCATATTACTATTGCCTCACAATAATTTAGCATTCACTGTGTACTGCCTATATAATTTATAATTTCATTGTAAAATGCTAAAACATTTTATTCAAGGTCTGGGGATTTCGTAATCCTTTTATGTTTTTGAATAGCAAATCCTGTGTTCTTTTATGGATATATTTGGTAATGCTTGATTGTTTATGTTGGGTTGGATAATCAGGCGAAAGCTTCAAGTTATATTGACATCGTAGCAATATATTATAGGCAATGGAAATAGAGAAAATTTTTGTGATTTGGTTGTCAGCCTTCTGGCAGAAGGATTCCATTAGCCCTACACCAATTACAGTGAGGGGATTCATGGTACCTTTTGCCTTTTCAACTATGGATAGGACTATAGGAAATGAAGGAATTGTTTTAAACATTCACTAGTCTCAAGGGTCGGTTATGCACTCGAGCGCACAAACTTGGTGACATATCAGCATGAAGCAAGAGTGCAGGTCACAACTAGGCACATGCCGACATGCATAAATATGCCTTGATTCCTATAATCAAGTAACATTCAGCCCACAGGCTGTCTAAAATTTTTCAAAATTCATGCTATAAAATTCCAGGAAAAAACATCAGACTTGAAAAATGCATTGAAAAATAATACAAGCCCTATCCAAATACCATAATATTAGGCACTAATGTGACTGAAGGAATTTCAAACAGCATTCTAATAAATGTGGAGAAGCTTAAGCCCTTGACTGGCTTACTTAAAAATTAATCCTAAAAGAGACTCCAACATTTGTGCAAAATAATCACTAATCACCCCATGTTGATGGCCCACCCATTCCAACTTCAACCTCTGCAGACAACTGGACTGTAGCACCAACTCGGTTTTTTATTTTCTTTTTCTTTGCAGAAAAGGAAAATGAGGCACCCATAAAATCTATGCCTTCACCAGCTTTATCTATCATTTTCTCTTCACGGCCATGTTTGGGACTTTCCACAGCATTAACAGCAAAAAAGTCTGCAAATGATGTTTCCCCATTATCAATTACGTCAAGCTCAGCTTGTCCCTCCCTTGATTTTTTACTCTTGGGTTTCTTTTTAGATGAGCTTTTATCATTCCCTTGGTCTAGAACATCTTTCTTTGAGAATTTCTCAATTGTTTGCTTCCTTTTGTGCTTCAAGCCCTCCCTATCAAGATCATTGTCATTATCTCGCTCCTGTGATGCTTTCCTCTTTAGTTTCTTTTCAACCATAATGTCATCCCTTTCATAGACTGGAATTTCTTCCATCCATGAAAGTTCTCCCTTCATTTTCTTTTTTTCCTCTTTTAAATCCCTCTCCACATTAATACCACTCATATTATCGAGATGACTGCTTTTACTTTGATCCATCTCATGTTCAGAAAGCATATTTCCCTTCATGGAACTCTTTTTCTTTTGCTTAAGAACTTCCATCTCGTTAGCAGGAATAGATGAAACATCATCAACTCGGCCACTGTCTCCCTTCTTGGCACTTCTATCTATTGGTCTAGCATTGAATATATGCAAACTCGGCAATAACTTTACAATCTGCATTAACAATATTTAAAACAAGAAAGTGAACAGCACAAAACTAGAAAGATTTCAAATAAGATAAACATAAAAATAGCATGACCTTATTGACTAATTTGTCTTTTTCAGCAATGGGGTTTCCTTGTAGATTGAGGTTTTTTAGATCAGTTAGGAAATTCAGCACCTGCAATTTTATTAAGTTATCAATATATAAGCATAACTAACATTTAATGCAAAATTGAAAAGATGCAAAAAGATCCCCACATTTCTTACCTTCACATCCGACCATCTTGTGATCACATTATTCCCCAAGTCCAAATTTTGGAGTTTCTTGTTATAAGCCAACTCAGCTGGGAGTGTCTAAGCAAATCAGAGAGAGAGAGAGTGTAGTACAATTTAGCAAGTAATCAAACAGAGACATACACATGCAAAAAAACAAGGGAAAAAATTGATGATATAAACCAACTTGCAGATGCAATATAAGTTATGAAGCAAGCAATTAAATAACTTACAACATCCAGTGTTACAGGACAGGATTCCGTAAAAACAAACTGATAAGTAGAACATCTACCTTAATATCATTATGAGCAAGTCGGAGCTCTTTCAGCTCAATGCAGGACTTAAGTGATGAGTCAATAGTCTGAAGTTGGCAATTTGAGAGAGAAAGCTGTAAAATAGAATGGTTTTAAATGCCTAGCAAAAGTCTACAGATATTGCAGCAGAACACAATTGATGCCAATACAAATTGCTTACCTTTGTGATAGATTTCACCTTGACTAGTGATTGACCAATTTCACGAATTGGATTTCTGGAAAGAACTACAGGAGAATTGCAAAGCCAAAGAGCATGATTTAATATTTCTGGAGATTATATGCTTTATCAGGAATATATTATGATTAAAATTTGGTGCTTATTTGACAAAACTTCCATTCCAAAAGAGTAATAGCTTGCTAACTTTGCTTCTTAGTTCCTATGCTAATAATATAGAAATTGTATGTTGCACTCCATTTCCACCCTCAAACTGTAATAGCTTGAGAATTAGAGAAAACCATTGAAGAAAAGGAGACTGTAGGAACCATGAACTATAAAGGCAGATGTGTATATTATTGGCAGAGTTAAAGTGATAATCCAGCTTCAAGTGATTATTGTTAAAGAGCTCAAAGAGTTCTGACTTTGATATCACAAGAAACCGGAATGCAATACAATCCTCCTGCTCTTTTAGAAATTGTACATTAGATCCCACCATGCACCTAAATTAAAATAAAGAAGCAGCACAAAATGCTTGCATAGCTATTAAGAAGGTCCCATCCTCCCTAATCTTGGTTTTTTCAAAGGCCTATAGATCTGTAAAGAGCAAAGCTCCTGGACTTCTTGAGTGGTTTTACAAAGAAACTAAGGAGGAAAGATACTTCATAACTTAGGGGGGAGGGGGGAAGTCTGATAATGTTTATCAGTAGATTAAATGGCAGGTTTCATAGTCCATGGCAATTTTATAATAAACAGATTATTGAGAGAGAAGAGACTTTATAAACTTCCACTTGATTGGCTTGGCAGCAAAGGGGCAAAAAACAGAGAAGGATTCTAAGGAACATTTAAACCATTTTCACTAGTGTAGGATTATAAACCAGCTTCCATACTTTCTACATAGATTATCTTCCATACAATAGATAGTAAAAAGTACCATAAGAAGCCACAGGCTCTGAATAAATTGAATCACACAGATATTGAACTATGTTAGGAAATCATACCGAGAGTGTTCAATTCTTTGTTTTCATCCAGCTTGCAAATGGAGACAATCTCATTATCTGCAAATCAGAACAAAGATATTTAAACGAGTAAAAATAAATTAATTATCTTAACCTTCTAAAGACAATACAAAGCTCACCGTTTAAAATCAAAGCACGTAAGCTTACAAGAGACCTAACCTCATCCATGGATTTAAGCTTATTTTTGCCTGCATTTAACACCTGATTCACAAGCAAAAATTTGGCAAGCTAGTTCAACAAGAAGAAAATGTCTGAAACTTGGAATAGTTTAACTGCTACTTACAGTGAGCTTAGAAAGCACTTCAATTCCTTTCAAGCTTTCTAATTTGTTTTGCACAACTGATAACCACTTCAAGTTCACGCATAACCTCAATCTCTAAAATGGATCTTTTAATCAAAACCAACTAAAAAAAAAATTATCCATAAATGATGATGAATGAAAAGGGAAATATACCTCGAGCGAAGTGAGACCATTGAAAGCGAGGTCCAGTCTCTCCAAGTTAACGAATTCACTCAAGCCAGATACCTACATAAAAATAAATTAGAATCGTTTCATTACGCATGGATTGAGAAGAAAATGATGGTGGAGCGTCGTACATCCGAGAGAGCTTTGTGAGTGAGCGAGAGAGAAGTAATAGAGGTAGGGTCGCGACTCTGTTTATCCTTCAAAACCTGTTCAACGCTCAAGGGACTCATGTTTTGTTGCTCCCAAAACCAACAAAATCCCTAAAAACGCTTTCTTTCTTCTTCTTCTTTTTTTTCTCTTCTCACTTTGTCGCAGCGTTCTATTCTCCGGCCAAGACTCTGCGGTGTTTAAAAACAGTAGTTTGTAGTTTGGGTAGGATTCGTGACAAACGACAAGTCATTGTCTAAGCAAATCCCGGTTGGACCGAACGAACCGGAAACAGTAGTTTGTAGCTTATGCCCTTATTTAGTTTTTCTGGTTTACAAAAAAATCTATAAATTTCTATAAGATTTTCTAAAAATATTTTTTAGATTTATAAATTTATCTTTATATATTTACAAAATGACCCCAATTTAATATATAAAAATTCATATTATTATAATTTTATGAATTTAAAAATATTTTTTATATAGATTACAATAGCCTATGAGTTTTAAAAAGACTTGTTTTAATAAAGATAACCCTTACTTGAACTTAGTTAGTGGTAGCTCTTGATACTACAAGTTTTCGGTCTAAAGGAATAGCTAATCCTAGTACTTTCCTTAGATTAAGTACAGTATAAATCCATTTCATTTTCTAAATCGGGTTGTAGTTTTTACTTAAATTTGTCCTTTAAAATAACAATAGGTTATGCAACTTATATGCTAGAATATTTATAGTAATAAGATATTTCCAAAATCTATAATTTTACTTATGAACATAAAACTTACAAAGAAGGGTGTTTATAGACTATTTAAATTATTACATTTTTCTTGCTTTAAGGTATAAGTATCATACTTCACTTTTAGTTCAAAAATACTCAAATGATTTTACCTTCGTAATGCAAGCCCTCTTCTTATATAAAGAAGGTTTGGATTACGATTTGACTTTATTTTTCATATGACATCAATAACGTATAATATTATGATTAGAAGGTAGTTATCAAGGGTCCATCACTTGCTCCTAACTAATCCATATATAGATTCTTCATACCTTCATCTCTTATCAATCTCTCTACGTCTTTTATATCCATGACATCCCACTCTCCATAGTTAGGTTATTGATAAAAGTGATTTCACTTGAGGATAAGCTCCGTCATGTAATATTTTCCTTCTCGACATAAATATTCTCCAACATCTATTTTTTTTATATATAAGTCTAATTATTTTCTTGATAGGCTGCTGAAATAATAAGCTAGACTGACAGGATATGTGTGAGGCAGCTTGAAATCTAAATGCTTATTTGGGTTCATACTAATGCATAAGTTGCTATCGCTTTTGGAAAATGATTTATTTATTCTTTAAATTAGAAAATTAGAGAGTTGTCATCTTACTTTCTTTTTATTAAGAAAAATATAAGGTAAAAAATCTTTTCATTTGACTCCAATTATTAACTCAATAGAAAATGCATTGGTCCATAAAAATCAAGGAGAATTCAAGGATAGATTTTTTATTTTAAGTAACTAGAGTTTGGCTTTTAATTAAAATATGACTTAGAAAAATAAATTTCATGAACAATTTAATAAAATGACAATGACATAGTAAAGATGGATGACAATTAAAAGATGAATGATAAATGAACTATAATGGCAAATAATTAAAATAAAATAAAGGAAAGAGTAATTACAATTTTACATTCAAAAACCAAAAAATATAGGATGCATTCTCTAACCCTTATGGATATTAGGAAAACCACACATCTCCCATTAAGAAGGTGATAGAAAAAGAGAAAGATGTTAATTTTAAGTTGTATTTTTCACTTTGGAATAACTGTGTTTGCATATCCCATTAAAAAGAAATCAAAACCCATTTAGTTTTTTTTATTTTGCAATGAAAGGGTTGATTTGTTTTTCTTTAGCTTCTCATGTTTGATGATTTAATGATTTAAGAAGAAGGAGATGAAGAGAGACTTAAAAGGAAAAAATGAAGAGCTGAGTGTTTTACCTTAGTTATTCTCAAAGTTGAAGGAGTTGATCGAGTGCCCAATATTCCAAAAGAAAAGGAAAAAAAATAATGTTATTAGTTTTCATTCTAATTTAGATTAAAAAAATAATAATTTAATCGTTAAAGCAAAGGAAAAAAAAAAAGTCCAAATCTCCTACCATGCTAGGTCAAGGAGAAACTAGAATGGACATTCGAAATCAAAGATATTTGATCCCTTTTTCGTTCAAAATACAATAAAAATAGAGAAAAATAGAAGAATACAAGAGACAATTGTCAACAAGATATTCAATGATAAAAAGAATAGTAATGGGGAGGCTGATTTTTTTATGCCATGAAGTGGAAGAAAAAAGTCTCAACTTTCAATGTGAGATTGGAATGGAAAACGAAAGGAAAAACAAGGAGTTTCCATGGTCTGTCGAATATATGGCCTACAGATCAACAGATTGTCTTGTGGTTTCTGTAAGGACCCCTGCAATTCAACAAAGTCGAACTACTACTAAAAATACTATTCATAAAATTATTTTCAAATTCATCCCAAATTTTATTTTATTTTTTCTTTTTAATCATAACAGCTTTCACTTTCTAAACTAGTCTCTATTTCTTCTTCTAATTTATTTTTTTTTTTAATTATTTTTTCTAGAAGTATGATTTTTCATTTCCTCTAGTTTCAATTTTCTTTTTCAATCTACTCATAATTTTCATCTATAACTTCTACTTCTTTCATATTATATTTATCTATGATAGTACTCATATGATTTTATTTAATTTATTTCCTATTGTTCTTCATCAAATATTTCTTGTAATTATTTTAAAAGTTAATTACTATGAGATCCTTATATTTTAGCCGATTATATTAAAAAGTCCTTATATTTTGATTCCGTTAAAATTTGAGATCTTTCTGTTAGAAAATCCGTTAAATCTATAGAAAAAGTCAAAAATACCCCTCATTCCTGCCCCCCCCTCTCTCTTGATACTCACTCTCTCACTATCTACAAAGTTCTTGATCCCCATACCTTAAATCCTCTCCCTTTTTCTCTTTCCCCACTTGATCCAATCATGGATAGACTTTTCATAGTTTCTTTCAATAACCATTCTTCAGTTTTGATATTTTTCTCTATTACTCCCATTCCTCCACTCTCCAGTGGTTGTCTCCATCGCAAACTTTTGGAAAAACCCATTCTTTTGTTTTTACATAATATCAATCCATCCATGCCCGTTCTATTTTTCCTTGCCAAGACACTATGCAACTCGCATTTTTTACTCTATCAAGCTGAATATTCCTTACTAACTTTTTCGTTGTTATGTCGGCCAAACATTTTGATCGACGTGCACCTGTTATTGGGGATTTGAATGAAAAAAGTAATGGGAGATGTTGGGTTTGATTTGCGATCGTTGTGGTGCGTGGAAGGGAGGGTCGTGGAGGAATTTGTTATGGAGCAGCCGATTCTGCCATATTTATTTGTGATTGTCGTTAGGGAATTGGAGGTTTACAGAGGTGGGGTCGCGAACTAAGGTTTATTCAGAAGCGATGGCTGAAGTGTTGGATACGGCAACAAGGGGATTTAGACATTCTAATTTTCGCTCCTTGTCCATTCAACGATTCAAAATAAGAAACTCGATCTTAAGTTTCTTGAATCAAGTTCACAACCATTTTTACACTAGAAAAAGAGCTTTTATTTATCAGGTGATGGGTTGTTTCTCGAAGAACTTTGTGTTGTTTTATGTTGTTGTTGATCTGGGTTTCAATCTATCCAAAATAAAATCCATTTTTTCCTTTAGTGGATTTCTTTGAGATTTCTGGGTTTTTATTGTTCAAGTTTCTTTCAAATGTCATTTAGATTATCTAATGGTTTTGGAGGAGAAGTGGATACGAGGGATTGAGAAGAGTGTTTGTGATTGAGATTTCAGGAGTACTGATTAGAAAAACATTGTATTTGTGATTAAGAAGAGTTTTTGTGTTTGAAAAAGAAGTGAAGACAAAGAATTGAGATTTCTCGATTGGTTGAGTTGGTTATTGGAGAAGAAGGAAAATATATTTTGAGTATCAAAATAAATATTTTAATCAAAATTTTATTTTTTGAGGTTTGATTAACGAAAAAAATAGAAAAAATAAACGGAATGATCTTATAGTATAATGAAACCAAAATACATGAATTTTTTAATATAATTTTAAAAATATAGAAAATTTTTAGTGTAATCGAATAAAATATAAGGATCTCATTAATCCTTCTATTAAACTATAATTACTTAATTCATTCATCGTATTCTATAAATTTTTTGTTATATTTTCATTAGAATTTTGAAAAGAATAACTATACTTACTTTGATCCCTTTTAACATTAAATATCTTTTTGCCTTTTCCTTATTGAGAATGTCTAATTTCGTAAATAAATTATAATCATTTTTCTTTTCTAATAAAATCACCTCTTTTATTAAATCTATTATTTTTTTTTATTTTGTTTTTCTATTATAGACTCTAATTTTTGCACTTTCTCAAAGATAATATGTAATAAATCAATATTGAAATTTTATTGTTTAATTGTGGTGTGTTTACCATATTCAGTTGTATTATAAAAAATATGATCACAATTATTATTTATACATATATTATTTCTTTGATGATTATACTGCCTTAATTTGAATTAGAATAATTCTCTAGATTTTAATCATCTAAATTTTGATATCAGTTATAATTTATCTTAAGTTCTAATTAACTCAATCACTCTTGCTTTTATAAGCTTTTTTTTATTAATTAAATTTTATCATTCTTTTTCAATTAGTTAAGCTTTTTAAATCAAAAGTCTGATGAAATTTGTCTGAAATATAATATTTAATTTTCAGCTCAAATTATTATATTATTTATATACTCAAAGAGAAAAAGTTTTCTATTTATTCATGTAAATGATATTCTAATTCTTTCTTGTTTGGCTATCCTCTCATAATTCATAAATTAAAATATTTTGAGTATCCAACTCAATTCTAAATTTTTTAATTGGTGCTTGAATGAAAAGAGATTGGATTAAAATGCAAAGTATTTTCGACCTAAAGGATGGGTTTGACAATACTGTAACCAAAACCAATTAACTGAGCACTTCTCAACTAATCAAAATCTCCTGTCGACTTGAAACTCAAAAGATAGATATTTTATTGTCCATTCACTCCACAAAACGCACGGCACAACAGTTGCAGAGTAGCTTATTAGAATTGCCAGATGGAAACACTATCAAGCATTACTTGCTTCTCCACCTGCCACAAATCTTTGTTTGCAAGGTCATCTCCAATTCCAAGGCCACTTTTTAAGAGAAATCCACCAACAGTCTCATTGTTTAGAGCTAGCTCTCATCCAGGTTTGGGATGGTTTCTCTCTCTCTCTCTCTTTTTAATGTGAATTTTGGTTCTTTAAATAAGTGGTTGACTTGTGAGGATAAATGAATAGGTGGGTTGTTAGGGGATGCTTTTAAGTTCCAGACGCTGATAAATGCCACTCTTGGAATTTGGGTTTAGGATATATAGGTTTCTATCCTCATCTTTTCAGCTCTGAAGTAGTGTTAGTTGCATAGGAGATGGGAAATTTTGTTGGAAATATCTTTCATTGCTTTAAATTGAGGACTTTGGGCTTCTAGTCATAGCATCTTTTGATTTTTTTTTCCCATTTTTCTTCGTTTTCCAGAGGGGGAACTTGCAGCAGAGGATGTTTTGAAAATGTTCCTTAAGGAAAGGGAACTAACTGGAGATTTTATATCCAAAGCTTCCGATATGTTTTGGCTCGGAGAATTTATGGAGTTTGTTGATTTTGATGATGGTAAACTTGCTGACACTGCTCAAGAATCAGAGCAGGTATAGTGGACTATTTTAATAGTCTAGAAGAAGTAAAAAACAAACAAGTAATGTTAAAGCAACTTTCTTTTCGAAGCTTATATGATTTGCTGCACGAAGAGTTCATATCATACCATTTATATGCTGCTCATTAGAAAAATGTATTCAGATTATCTTGGAATATAGCAGACTAGGATTTAATTAGACCAATTAAATGCTTGGAAAAGATACCGTGACTTTATCACTGTAACAGAGTGCAGAAATATTTTGACCATCTATAGCAATTTATTTATTAGGTTGATTGAGCCAAACAACTTTTTCTTCTCTTTCTTTTTAAAGATTCCATCACCTCCAGATGTTCTTGTTTTGTCCTTGTACCACTTATTACTTTTCATTTTCCATTTTGTAGTATTATTTTTCATTTAGTAGCAAGCTGATTCAATCCAGATTTGCTATTTTTAGCGGCTCTAATGTTTATGCAGGTTATGGGAAGTGATGATGATGGAGGTTTTCTGAAACTATCCAGAACCCAGGAATGGATATTGGGTGACAACTATGCACCATTGAATAAGAAAGCTATTGCTAAGGTGTGCATATATCATTATGGTTTTATTGCTGAATTATACTTCTGGTCAGATTTTTGTACTTATCTATGCATGTTATGATGCAGGCAATGCAGGATGATAGAGACAGAAGGAAGAAACTGAACCTTCTGAGATATGAAGCTGTATGATATTTCCCTTGGTGTTTTTAGTTGTTGACGTCGAGTCTTTTCTTCACAATTTTGATGGACTATGATATATTTAATTTATATAATTTGTAGTGCTAGCTGCTTGAGTTTGTGTTAGGTATTTATGTTTGTCTCTTCATACGATGTTCACTGTTTTTCTTAGCCATGTTTTGTCAATAATGGATGTATTTGATGTTGGCTTGTTGGAAAAGACCAGAGAGGCTATTCAACTGAAAATGTTGACTCCAGCATATGGTAGTATTTTGATGCTCTAAAGTGAGCTGTCAGCCATAAAGTTCTTGAGAATCCTGTATCTTATGCCTTAGAATAAAGTGAGACTAAGACAAAGGCTGTAATTGTAGGAGTTCTGAGAGGACATTCATGGTGAAGCACTTAGGAAAAGTGAGTTAGTGAGTACTTTTTACTTTTCTTGACGGATAAGTTTTTCATTTTGGAGGTTTGAAGCCAAGAACCCAAGATACCTCCATGATGCAGTGGCCTATTCCACCCTTTAATGATATTAAATTCATTGAATGAGAAAGAGAGATACCCAGTGGAAAATTGCCTGTAGAATATCACAAGTGCTGAAGTTGCAATTGTTTTCAGCAGTCTTATTATTTTGGGATCTCTGTATTACAAAGTTGTTGGGTAATGCAGGAAATTTTCTTCCATATAATGTATATGGAAAACGAGGGTGAAGGTGGATAATAGGTAAAACAAGCACAATATGATTTATGGTGTAAGGGAAGCAAGTATGTGGAAAAGAGCAAGGTTCATTTATTTGAGTAGTTTGAAAGAGAATGTTGGCTACTACTATTGTGGGAAAAATAAGTCTCCAATGATTTGGCTGAAATGTTCAACCCTGATGGAATTTGATTAGTTGGAAAATATCATATTCCAGCTGCATGTATGCCTTTTTCTGTTCATATTTGTAGGTCTTTGCTTTGGTAAATCAAAGACATGGTTTCTTCTTTCAGCATTATATGTATAGTAGTGGCATCATTGTTATGGTGGGCTGGTTCTTAGGATCATTTCTGAATCAGTGGTCAGTCTTCCAACTAATGTAGCCTTCCACTCATGCTAAATTTTTTGGAGAAAGCTCTTTGCAATGCATATCACACTTGTACAGTTTTTGGTTCAATTTTACAACAAAGGAACACATAAGTTCAGTAGGTACAAGGTAAAATCATTCTTGGTTAATCTTGACCCAACTTAAATGTCTGTTCTATAAGAGCATATGTACTTTGTGATCAAGATTTTTGGTCTGGGTTGTATCTTGTTTTTTTCAATTACCTTCTTTTAGGTAGTTGTTCACAGTTGTTGCCTCTAATGTGAAATTTGTTCCAAATGACTGCGAAAGAGTATTACATTTCTCTGATGTTGGGTTGGGGAATCCAATCACATTTGATTTTTATTCTATAAAGCTATTAATTACTGGAACTAAATTCCTTATCACAATTTATACCAGAAATATCTCTATTATTCTTGTTGTGGAACATGCTCATTCTTTGGTTTTCCTGTGCAGCTCAAAAGGGAATTGATGCTTTTATCGGTTGGTATTGGAACTGCATGTAGTGGGTATTGCTTGATTACTTTATCAGTTGAGGTAAAGTTTTCGTAGAGAAAGGTAGCTCTGGTATCAAAAACCTTTATTAGGCAGATGATGTTTCTATGGTTAGGTTTCAAAAATTACTTGGGCTGTTGTGGAGCATCTGTAGTAATAATTTATGTGTGTTAATCTTTATAGTTCTGAGATTCTCAAGTTTTATACATGTTTTATTTTAGTCTTCTGAGTAACTAAACAGTGTATAGTTTATTTTGTATGCTCATAAATTGGAGCAGCATCTTCTTTTTAGTCCTACCAAGAGATCTCAAACGTAATTTGCTTACAGAAAACTGACCAACTTATTTATTTTACAGGCTGCTATTAGTTATGCGATTGGGGTATTTTTCAGGTTAGTTGATAGCCTTTAAGACTAGTTGATATGTTGCTATATTTAGGCTTCTTTTACCGAAAGCAAAAAGGTCTGAGCCAGTGTGTCAACCTAAGCTCGTAAGGCTACTCAAATTTAGAGCTTAGTCCATAAAAGGAAGTTTTCCAAGTCCCTTGTCAATATGAGCTATTATTTGAACCTTTGACCAATGATCTACTCTTGACAAATATGACAAGTTGTATTCATCTATACTTCAACAGAAAATACAGTCATGCAAAATTTTCTGGGAAGTAAACTTAGGTTGGGGACATTTGATTATGGACCTTCTTGACTTGGACAAGTCAATCATTTGCTCAGTTAAAAGTTATCCATGGAATGATTGACATTGGATCAAACTGAATGATAGAATTTACTCATGTTCTTCTGTTTCCTTATGGAAAAGGAAAATGAGAAATCTTTTTGCTTTTGTGCATTATATTCAATTTGTTGTGTTGTGACCAATTTAACTTTCAGTGCAGTTGCTTGTACCTTCAACTCTTATGCCAACATGCAGACAACCTATCCAAAGAGATGATTCCTCCAATCTTCATGCAAAAGAAATCTAAGAAGTACTATGAAAAACTTCCGCCTTTATTTATATATATCTATGTTGTATTGTAGATTTTATCAAGTTAAACTCATGTTTTATAGGAGCTCATGTTTATTTGTTTCTCAGAATTGGGATAAGAAGTGAGGACCTTAGTAACTCATTAGAGAGTGCAATTAAAGGAAGTAGTATGGCTCTTTCATCTCCAAGGCTTGTGATACCAGCTGCGATCTATGGATTGTGGGCCTTTTCTCATCACTATTTTGCCAATGATTTTTTTGAGTTTCAGGTAATCTGTAAAAAAAAAAAAATAATAATTAATGCGGTCATGTTGCTTTATAAAAAATGCTAAACTGCTCATAGAAGTGAAACAACAGCAAGGCAAATTCTTAGTTGGTAAAATCTGTTCCTTAGTCACCATGCCTTGTTCTTTACAGCTTGTCCCAGCCATGTTTGGGATGTTTGTGTACAAAGCTGCTGCTCTTGTTCAAGTTTATAGAGATAATGAAGACCTGCAATTTATCTTCCCAGAAAATATGGAAGGTTCAAGTGATTGAGATGTTCATTCAAATGATTCATCAGAGGAGTACACACACTGCCTTCACTTTTATTAAGAAGATCCCAGCATAAGAAAAAACCATCCTCAAGAGTCACTTCAGATGAATGACATGTTTTGCAGAGAAGTTACCACATTGTCTGTTGTTTCAAGCGATGCATAAAATCCAATCCAGCATGGTCTCGTCACAGGTGGTTGGTGTGAAAAATGATAGGATAGATAGGTGATATAAATGATGTAAAATGGGATTATTTCACAATTTTGTTTTGTAGGGATTATTTCACTATGCATGTATAGGTTGCTGTGCAATTCTTCTGCTTGCAACACATGAATCTCTAATCAATGGAATAAGTTGTTATCCATCAACTTTGGTTGCTTTTTAACATTATCTATCTCATAGTCACTTAGTGCTTTGGTTTCCCCTGCAAAGCTTGACATATTTTCATAACTTTAGTGTCGGTTGAAATCTCAGGCCGGCAAGTTTATTGAAATGTAAAAGCAAAAGTTAGGCACAAGAGAGACATTATAAAATATTTTGTTATGCAATTGTGAGAGCTTGATGTATTGTCAACAAGGCTTTTAGTTTTACAGTAGGGCGGCTTTAAATGAAGACAGACTGAATCTAACTTGTTTTTGATGAAGGAAAGGGTAAAAAAAAAAAAAAGCTTTTAAGTGGTTTAATTTAATGGAGCCATACTACTTTGATGGTCTTAACCGTATCTCATTAGTCACAGCTCACAAGCATTGATTACTTAAGAGGGAGAATTAACTTTGGGATTCATTTTGTTAGCTTTTTTATTTTTTATATTTTGGAAAATACGGAATAATTGATTTTACAATGAAAATTAAATTAAAAAATAATAATAAATAAAAATAAATTTATTTTTTTAGCATTAAAAAATTAATTTTGAATATATTAACCAGCATAATATGTATTTATCACAAAACTAAATATTTAACAATGAAAATAATATAAAATTTTAATTTTAATTATTAAATAATAAAAAAAGTAAAATATATTATTTTAATAATTTTTTAGTATACAAAAAAATATTTAAAAATATATTAATATTGATAAAATTTAAAATTAAAAAAGCTCATGAGAAAAAAAAAAAATAGTCAAATAGTGAGTAAGAGCAAAGTAAACAAACTCCATACTCTAATTCTGACTCTGGCATAATAAAATAAAGTTGAAACCCTAGATAGATCCAATCCATTCTTAAACCATGTTTCTCAGTAAACAACGGGATCGCCAAATGCTGGAGTCCATCTACTCTATGATTGCTCTTGTCTTCATACTCGTCGCCTGCGTTGAGCTCTGTGACGCCGCCACCGTCGTCGACGTCTACCGTCTCATTCAATATGACATCTCCGCTACCCCTTTCGGATCTCGTCTCGCCTCCCTTAACCACCACGCTGGCTCTTTGCATTTCGCTCCTGGTGCCGATCTTTCGCGTACAGTTGTTTTGATCCCTGTTCGTGAACTGAACATCACTTTTGTTAAAGGTACTTGTTTCTTTGTTAGTTTGCTATTTGTTACTTATATTGGACTTAGTCTAAGTATTTTTATTATTCCTTTATCTCTGTCCTGATTAATTGGAAGTGTATCTGTTGTGATTGATTGAGATTACCTTTTTTTTTATTTTCAAATGACAGAGTACATTACTCAAAGAAAGCCTTTAGGAGGATTGTTGTTTTTCCTTCCTCAAATGTTTAATTTTGAAAATAGAGGTGCCCCAGAGAGCGAGTATCTATTACAGGACAAGAAGCTGATGAAGACTGTATTGGTAGAGCTTGAACGATTACTTATACATGCCAATATACCTGTGAGTGAAATCAATATATAAGATCCCTCCTTTATTTATCCATCCATATTGCCTTTGCTGCATATTTTTGGTTTAATTTTCTTTTTCCTTGTTTTGTCATGGTTGGATTTTAGTATTTGCTACTTTTGGCTGCACTTTTATTTTTGAAAATCATAACTTCACACCTTTTTACACCTTTTATTTTCTTCTATCCTTTCCCTATCCATGATCTCATTTTATCATGTATGTTTTGATATTCTTTTGGTTACAGTATCCTGTGTATTTTGCTTTTGAAGACGATGACATTGATGCTGTATTGGCTGACGTTAAGAGGAATGATGTAACTGGCCAGCCTGCTACTGCAACTACTGGCGGGTTAGTTGATAGCCTTATCACTGAGACATGAGAGATGTAGTTGATGTTGTATACCTAATATTAGGACATAACAAAATTAAAATCATGGTTTTGATTTGTCAGTGATAATCTGATATTAATATATAAAATGAATACTTCTGCTTCCGGTTTTGACATTTGATTCAAACACTAACATGCATAAGGACTTGTTCTCGTGTTTTGGCCATGTACAAAACAGTATAATTAAATGTGTATGCATTCATGTGTCCATATATATGTTAGTTCTTTGTTCTGTTGAGACTAATAATGCTTTGAAGTATGTTTATAGCTGGTAATATTCTGGATGCCATCTTTGCTTCGAAATCTTGCAGATACAAGCTTGTTGTGTCAGCACCAGAACCTAAGAGAATTGCATCCCCTACCATCACAAATATTCAGGTCTCTTCTCTACTTTTTTTCTTTCTTATGGGAATGACTAGTTATAATGAGAGAGAATATGTTACATAGGAATATTTATTAATACCTTTGAGTAATTGGACACTGGACAATATAAAATATTTCATTTCTGTTTGCTATGGAGATAAAAATAAGCATAGGATTTCATTGACCTCCTTTACATGAATTGTCACTGCAATGAAAAGAATTGGGAAGTTCTGTTCATATGAATTCAATGCAGAATTGTAATCAAGATTTTGTTGTGTCCTATTTTTTTTTCCTTTAACATTATCCTGTCCGTTTTTATTCCATATGCTATTTTATGATGATTTTGTAGTGCCACTAGTCTGTCTAGGATTTTATTCCATATGCTTGTTTTTGGACTGATCAATCTTTTTTACATATCACAGGGATGGTTGCCAGGTTTGAAAGCGGATGGAGATCCAAATCAACTTCCAACCATTGCTATTGTCGCATCATATGATACATTTGGAACTGCTCCTGTATGTGATTTTATTTATTTTCCTAAAATATCTCTACTTCTGTATACTGTATGAATATGTACAAATAGTTATTCTGTAGGCATTATCAGTTGGAAGCGATAGCAATGGAAGTGGCATCGTAGCGCTTCTTGAAATAGCTAGGTTATTTTCTCTTCTTTATTCAAATCCAAGGACAAGAGGAAGTTATAATTTACTTTTTGGGCTAACATCTGGTGGACCTTATAACTACAATGGAACTCAAAAGGTGCTTACCATTCATTGATGGATTATTTTTAACTATCTTTTATAGGTGTTTTAACTTCATTACCTTTCTTATCAACTCAAAATCCTTGTCCACATTTTATTTATTATAGTCCAATTATATTTATGTTTCATCTTCTGCAGTGGCTTCGGAGCTTTGATCAACGCTTACGTGAGAGCATTGATTATGCTATTTGCTTAAATAGTATTGGTTCGTGGGATAATGAATTGTGGATTCATGTGTCTAAGCCTCCTGAGAATGCGTATATTAAACAAATTTTTGAAGTAAGCTGATGGGAATTTTTAAAGGAGTATATCTTTTTCCAATTTCACTGGGTAGGGATACTTTGTTTTATGGTTTTACATGGAAATTTTTGCAGGGTTTCTCTCGTGTAGCAAAAGAGTTGGGCATTGAAGTTGGATTAAAACACAAGAAAATCAATATTTCCAATCCTAGAGTAAGTTAATCTAACCTGAAAAAATATATATATATTTTGGCTGAACACCCCACCCTGTTCCTCCACCGCCCTTCCACGTCCATCTCCCTCTTTTTCTTTTTAATATTTTTCAGATTACTGGTTTAAGAAGAGTAACCTTTGTTAATGTCATGCACAAAGAGTTGAACTTGAAAAAATAGTATTGAAACTTGAGATAAGTGGTTTTGTTTGATGAATATTTTTTATTCATTAAAAGGGCATGTTAATAGATAAGGTGACAGCATACTCTTTTGTCAGTGTCACAATGAGTCCTCAATCCTACATTGCCTGAGCGAATATAAAGCGACACTTATGTTGGACAACCAGCTGTTTTGTTCTCAAAAGAGATGCGTTCATCGTTTTATCATGATCACTGATGTCATTATACTTGGAGATTAGAATGTTGCTTACTTGGTATGGGTATATTCTGTACATATGCTTCAACATGAACTCTGTGTTCTATTAGGAATATGATTTACTTGATATGAGCATGCTGTGCATCTACTGCCCTCATTTAGACCATTATATAGATTTTGACCTGTTGTAGGTAGCTTGGGAGCATGAACAGTTTTCAAGACTGAGGGTTACTGCTGCCACCCTTTCTGAACTCTCTGTTGCACCAGAAATGTTAGAAAGCACTGGAGGTCTTTCTGATAGCAGGTCGTGCCTTTTAACTTGAATCCCTTTCTTAGGGTTAAAATTCCTGTTCTACTTTATATATTTTTCTAAGAGTGGTTTTCTGCACAGATTTTTTGTAAATGAAACTGCAATTATCAGAAGTATCAAATTAGTTGCTGAGAGTATTGCGGTAAGGTTAACATACCAATATATAAGGTTACTTCATTAGGATAGAACGCCATTTTGGTTTCTCCATGTGTGTGCATGAGAGCATATCCATACATATATTTAAATATGTTATTTATTTTCTGGATTTCCAGATTAGTAAAGAGTAGGTTCTTGGCAACTTGTGAGCCAAACCTAAATTAAATATATGTTCAACTCATCTTTTAGTTTTAAGTTCCTTAATGTATCCTTTCCCTCTGATTGTATACAGAGGCATATTTATAGTCATCAAGGGGAGAACATAAAAATCTTTGCAGACAATAGTAGTTTGGCTGTTAATCCTTCTTATGTACGGTCATGGTTGGATCTTTTGTCACGAACACCTCGAGTAGCTCCGTTCCTTTCAAAGAATGATCCACTTGTGATGGCATTGAGAAAGGTGACTATATTTTCATTTTCTTACACATTCTTCTGGTTTTCATGGTTTTCTCTTCTTTATTTTCTTTTATATGGTAGGTAGTGGTGGTATTCACTTGAAGATTGTTTGCAATACTCATTCCCCTTTGTTCCCAAGGTTTTTTCTACTTTAAATGGGAACTTAAATTTCCTTACTTACAGCCCACTTCTTTTTTGTATTTTTTCCTTTGCACCAACTAAGAAATTATGTTTGCAAATATATAACAAAAGAAAACTTTTTTTCTTTTTAATGCTAAAGACATCTCTTGGGAGAGAGGAGCTGATGCTGGTGCTTGGACCACTTAATTTTCATGTGTTTTTGATGTGGAGTCTACTCAATTTCTCATAGATGCTATTGCTTCTTGAATATTATGGCATGTAATGGTTTTGATAAATTCAATGAACTGTGGATTGTCAATATATGGTTAGGATTTGCATGTGTTAGGCTAGGGATATTGGATAATTGGAAGATGAGAAGGAAACTAAACCATATAGTATAGGGATAGCAGGAAAAAGAAAGAAATTAAACGAACCCTTCTTTTCCACTACACACATTTCTCATATAACTTGATGCATCAATTTGTCAACCATTTTGCAGGAACTAGAAGATCATGCCCATGAAGTAAATGTACAACATGAAGTGCTTGATGGGATGTTCACATTCTATGACTCAACTAAAGCTAAGCTAAACATATATCAGGTTCTATCTTCTGTCATTTCTCTGGATGACAATAGCGTTTTTATGTGCCATATTTATTTTCCATTTTATCTCTAGATGATGACATTGTTGACAAAAAGACCCTCTTTTTATGAGTCCTTCTAACCTTCTAAAATGATGATGATATTATTCACAACTAATATTTCTTGTTGGACAGTACCTTCTCCAACCTTTTTGTTACAATTTTCAAGCTGCATAGCATAAATGATTTTCTTTGCATTATTAATTAGGTGGTGGTGTTGTGTTTTCTTCCTCTTCCCAACCTACCCAAAATATTCGTTGTCTCTCTCTCGAAAAGACCAAATATCAAACCATAAAGGACCTACATTGATGCTGACCCTACAACTAGTCATATTATTTGTTGACTGTTTATTGTAATGAAGTCTTTTGAGATGTGTTGGGTTGGTTGGGGACAAGGACAGTAGATGCATTTTCTCATCTTACGTCCAAGTTCTTCTAACATTGAATGTATGCTAGAATACGAGACTAAATCTTTTTATACAAACCTTTCTTTTCTCCCTGTTATTTCTCCATTGGCTCAAATACTAATAAGCTGAAATTTGTTATTACAGGTTGCTAGTGTAACATTTGACTTGCTTTTGCTTCTGGTGCTGGGATCATATTTAATACTGCTATTTAGTTTCCTCGTGATTACAACTAGGGTATTTACTCTGCCTTCACACCAAAATGCTGATCTTAGTTTTGCTGTTACTTAGCATGGTATCTTATCTTCAAAAACTGTGGAATTGAACTAAAATTGTAATATTGCTAATTGCCAATTTATTTTCCTTAACAGGGTCTTGATGATCTTATAAGCTTATTCCGACGGCCTCCCTCCCGTAAGGTGAAAACAGCTTGATAACTGAAACTGGATTTGTACTCCAATGAATTCTCATTGAAGATAATCTCATGTAGCTTAAATTTTTATCCCCATCTCAGAGGAATGGGGGATTACTAGCAATGTGGTGTTGATTATTTCAGAATTACAAGGAACCTTTTTTCAATTTTTGGTTCTAGGAGGATATTATAGTTTGTTGTGCAAGAATGAGAACTATAAACATAGTCGCAAAAAAAAAATTTTGCTGAGATACATTTTTCCAGGAACATACTATTGGAAGCTTTTTTTTTTTTTTTTAGCCAGATCATGGGTATTTATGAGATGATTGCTTGATGCACCATTTTTGGATGCATGGTAATTGAAACGGTCAGATTCACCAGTTAAAAATGTGCAGCTACAGAGGGCTTAAGATGATGTGTTTGCGTTGTGTGTGTCTGTCATTTGGCTTGCAGACTAGCATTTGGCTAGTTACCTTTAATTACTAAAGAGTTTCCACGAGGGATGCATTTAGCATACTTAGCACTGTGGCAAGTGGTGCTAGATCCTTTTTCTCTTAGGCAATTTGCTAGTGTAATCATCCTTTTTGCCATTTTTTAGTCTATTCTTTTTCTGGAGCATCAACTGGCTTGAAATTAAGGACATTAGCTAACACTAGCAAATACATCAGACAGAAATTCGAAACAAAGCGTACTTGCTTTCTCATTTCGGATTGGTTCTGAAGTCAGAATTTTTTGCAATGTTATGTATGATAGGTGAAGTTATTTTATAATGGCTTACTAGATAAATTTATTTTAATTTTTTTTTTAATCTTACTCCAATTTAAATTTTAGTTACAATTTTACTCTAAATTAAATTGATTACATAATTATAATATTTTCATATTAATCTTTAGACAAAATGAAATTGATCTTGGAATTTATTATTATATATATCAATTTAATCTTTAAACTTTGAAAGGAATTAATTTTTTCAACTAAACTATTTCTAATTAAATTAATGATTTAATTAATTAAATTTATAAAATAAAAGAATTTAATTAATTTCAACCAAAATTTAAAAATTAAATTGACAAATATAATATAATATTAATAAATTTAAGGATCAATACTATTTTTTGACTTTTTAATTAATACAATTTTCTCATAATTAGAATTACAACTAAAATTTTAAATTAAGATAAAATTAGATATAATTGTAAAAATGTACAAAATTTAAGATAAATTTATTTATTAAACTTTTTATAATTAATTTAAAATATCAAGTATAAAGTAAATATTTGACATTCAACTATTAATTTTTTAGTTTTCAACGACTGCGTTAAATTCGTTTAGTTATTTTTTTTTTATTTTTTATATCCGTTTGATTTAATCATTCGTAGCATTCGTAGCAGCTATTAGTTATTATTAATAGCTGATAACTCGTAATTATTATTATTGATTATTTAGTAAAATTATTATTAGTTGTTGCTATTAATATGTTTAATAATCATTATTAAATATTAATATTTATTTTTTACTTGAATATTTTTAATAGAATAATTTTTTTTTATTTAAATAAATATGAGATATTTCAAAAAAAAAAATGCCAAATTAAAATTTTTATAAACAAACAGCTAATTAACAACTCATAACTATCCCTAAAAAAAATTAACCAAAAGAATTTGATATTTATTCTTATTACATAATAAAATAACAGTATTAACAAAAACTCCAAGTTGAATTTTTTTCAAAACATCTCCTAGTTATTTAAATAAAAATACTAAATTATTCTATTAAAAATAATATTTAAATAAAAAATAAATATTAATATTTATTTTTAATAATTATTAAATATATTACCAATAACAACTAATAATAATTTTATTAAACACTTAAAAACAATTAATTATCAGCTAACAATAAGTCATCAATTATCAGTTACCAATAAGCCATCAATTATTAGTCCACTGCTACAAACAGTTAAATGAAATTCAACTGAAAAACGAAATAGCAAAGAACAATGGATGAAACAATTGAAGAACGTTATGTTGGCCAAAACCAAACTATTGGATCACTAATACCGCCTTCGTGGTCCTCTGCTCGGCGAAGCATTATCTACGAAAACAGGACGTCCATCTACCAACTGTAAATAACCAGTGTTATTCTCTGTATTCGTAATCTAAAGAAAGGAACTATAAATAAAGCAGCTTACCTTCCCATTCATCTCCGTCAAGGCCTTTTGGGCTTCATCATCTGTGGCAAAAGTTACATACCCAAAACCTTTTGATTTATTGCTAGTTTTATCTCTTACAATTTTAGCTGGAAAAAGATAATTGCCAGTAAGACAATAATCAAGAAAGAAATTAAGTTTTAAGATTAAAGTACGAAGATTTAGGGCATACCTTCAACAATGTTGCCAAATTTTGAAAATGCTTCAGTTAATGACTTCTCTGTGCTGGAGAAAGATATACCTGAAGCAAAGACATTAGTTCTAGCCATTAGCATGCAAATTACATGTACTAAGGGATATAGCTTTTAGATTCATAAACAAGATTTCTAGAATTAACTAGTAACTTAAGCACATATGCTGAAAAAGAACATTAACCAGAATAAATTGAGCTGCAGATGATTGACATTAATTTTGATAATTTTGTACAGGAGTTTCATGTAGTTTCAATTTAAATATAACCGTAGCTCAGCAAACTCCAAATTCCAGTTCACATATGCTTTATTCTGAATTTTTCAATTCAATCACACACACATTCGAAAGCAAAAGAAAAACTCCAGTAAAAATTTCTAATGAAACATAGCTCTAATTGAACGATTATGAAGACAGATTTGTGGTATGACATTGAAAAAACTCTACTGCTATGGAGAAC
Organism: Aleurites moluccanus; assembly: GCA_948193065.1. Taxonomy (NCBI): domain Eukaryota; kingdom Viridiplantae; phylum Streptophyta; class Magnoliopsida; order Malpighiales; family Euphorbiaceae; genus Aleurites; species Aleurites moluccanus. The sequence continues at coordinate 58,901 of CANXYC013138376.1, forward strand.
CCATAAGAAACGAGGATTAGATAAATCAACTCTCCTCTTCTCCAGCTATACCTTATTTCAGAAAATATGATACCATGACTTAGAAGCCCGTTTCAGGAATTGAATAGAAGAAAAGAAAAACTTGCTCCACTTGTATCATCCTTTTTTCCTATTATTTTGCTCTCATGTTTGTCGAGATACTAAAAAAAAGCTTCAATTTTTGGGAGGAGTGTTACAAATGATCTCTTTTTCCATTCCCATTCCACTAGTATTAACACTCTATAGCACAAAATTCTGCCAACAAAAATGCAGAATATTTTGGTAACCCAGATAAACTGATTCAATGTCTAAATAAAATGTCGAGCTCTATTAATGGTTTATCCACATCAAGAACACATGAATTGTTTTGTTTTGTTTTCTTATTATCTCTTCCACATTTAACAGATTTTCCAGTTCTTTTAAATTGATTAACACATATAAATACAAGCATGTGCAGAGAGAGAGAGAAGGTACCTTTGACGAAGAGCTTGGAAGCGAATGTTCTGCAGAAGAAGTAATTAGGGTTTGAGCGAGATATCATTTCGAGAGTGCTTTTTGAAATTCCTCTTAAAGCCTCCATATTTGCTGCGAGGGAGAGAGAGAGGCTGTGAAGTGAGAGTGAATTAATTTGTGAAAGAAGGAAAAATCTGATCAACTTATGAGTATTTATTAATTCGACGGTCTTTCTCTTCCTTTTGTAGGTATTCATAAAAAAAATAAAATAAAATAAAAATCAATCCAAAAACTAATAAAAACAAAACTAGTTTGGATTGTTCGATTTAGAAATTTTATGTAACTATGGCTTCTAATTATAATTTTACTCTAAATTTAATTAGTGTAGAAAAATATAATGTGAAACAATAACTTTTTCTAAAAAGATAAAATAATATATAAAAATACACAATCCAAATACATAAAAAAAAAAAATCAAAGAATCAAAATAAAAAAAGAGAGGAAATTTTAAGAAAATTCAGCTAAATATATTATCTGCTAGGTATTCTAATTTGATAATTGGTTGCCAAACACCCCTTTATTTTGAATTTTTAAACGCATCTGAGTTGAATAAATCTCTATGACTTGTATTTGATCACAATTACAAAGAAAAATAGTCAAAACCACAAGACAGTGGTTTGCCAAGGTTAGTAAATACAATTCATGGCAATCAAATATTGGAATCAGCACCAGAAAAAATCAATATAAATGATATTATAATATTAAAACAAGAACAGTCATCAAACTAGGGAAAACCGATATACAGATTTGTTCCCTTTCACACTTGTTGGCAAAAAGAACTACACAATGAACAAAAACTCCAGCAAGTAGATGCTAATGCTCCATTCAATTTGCTCAAGAATGTTGCGCATTCAGCAGTGCTCGATACACCATGTCAATAAATTGATTGTCCTGGCATAGGCAAATCAATAAGATGAACAATCAGTATAGAGAAGATAAGCTGACTGCTAACCGAAGGTAGCAAAAAACTACTAAATTATTTTCCCCGCCAAGTGACATGTTATATCATGGTTCAAGCTAAGATAAATGCTTAAACTACCCTATTAATGAACACAGGACTACTAATATTTGCTCAAGCACCACTAGCACAACTGATCTACCATTTTTAGGTCCAATTTTTGCTATGAAATTATGCATGCAAACTAAAAACTAGTCAGGATTTTGTTTTTCATCATGAACCAAAGCTAACACATACCTAATCCAATTTCATCTCTGGTTTCAAACATGTGTATCATTTCCACAACTAAAGAAAACTAACCTGAACAAGCACAAGAAGTGCATCTCGAACTTTGTCTTTGCTTATAACTGGTCCATAATTTCCAGCAGGAATAGAGGTAGGAGCGAGAGATGGTGGAGGATTGGGAGGTGGAAAAGGTTGAAGCAATGGAGCACCATATAGGCGTTGTAGGCTCACAGGAGGATTAAGTGGAGGAGCAGTAGGAATAGATGAAGAAGCAGGTGGCATCATCCGAGCAGAAGATGATGATGGAGGAACAAAAAATGATGATGGCTTTACAAGATTAGTGGTCCGATTGCTGCTGCTGTTGCAGTGGGAATCAAGGGCATCAAAAATTGGCATTAACCGAGCAGATGCTGACACAGGTGGAGATGGTGTTTGCAAGGTTGGCACAGTGGGAGTAGCAATGCTGATTGGATGGGAAGGTAATGGGACTGAAGTAGAGGACTGGTAAGGCTGTCCAGCAACTGTGGCTTTTGAAGCATTCCCAATAGTAACAGCTGTCTGCAATCATACAAGGGAAAGATTCAATCTTGGCCACATTAGGATGAGGCTACAGTAGGCAAACTTCAAAAGTGGATGATAGAACAAGCAGCAGCAGCAGCAGAACTTAAAAAATAATAATGATAATAATAACAAGAATTACTAGTCATTTTTCTGATAATGTATTTCTAATTTTGTTTCAGCATCAACTATAATGTATATAAAAGTAAAGAAGAACATCTATTAAAATGAATGAACCAAGAAAATGGCAAGTGAGAAAAAAAAAGATACACCGTGCTGCTTTAACAACATATAGTACGAAGTTCATAAAAATTAACAAACCTCACCAAAGATGAGATTTCACACTTGAACTACGACTCATAATGATTGCAAAATAAATATAACAGTTATGACTATCTCGTAAGCGGTAACATTGCTAGTCAGTGAAATTTTTTGAAAGGACTACAAATGCTTTTACATAGCATATTACAACTTGCACCTCTTCTCTAAGGAACTTGAAAATTTGAGATCTGGCTTTTGAAAACTTGAGAGAAATTCTAGAAACATAAGCATTTTAAATTTCTTCTGAAAAATTTGAGAAATTTTTTCCACATAAAATGGCATCCTATCTAAATTAACCATCTTACCAAATTGTGTTAATCACCATGAGCAACCGAAACAGAATGCTATAGCACAGTTACTAGATCCAACATATATAAAATAGGAATGTGCTTACACTAAAAAAGTTTACAAAGGCAGGATCATCAGGCGCATCAATGACACTGGAGGCAGTTGATGCTGTTGGCTCCAGTGGACCATCCATAACTGCCATAGTTGGTACAGCTTCCAGTTCCTCAAACTCACTGCAATTAGACATATTCATATTATTAACTATAAAATGAATTTAAACTTCACTACCCAGAAATACGAAAGAGCTCTTGCATATGGTCCTTCAACCTGATAAGATGATACTTTAAGGTCAAATCTCTATAAGTGATTTTGAACTATGTGATAAACAGGCCAGGTTTAGAGATAACAATATCCACTGACACTTGCACCAAAACCAAAATTTTCCAGTTCCCAGAAGATCACGGTTTTATACCATTGATAATATATTTCGTGCGTCTGAGTGTAAAAAAGGTGAGCTGCTCCAGAAAATCTAAGCTACTGACATATAGTGCAAGATTTAAGAAGAATGGAGAACATTCAATGGGCGAAATTTGCAATATGCTACAAAGAATTTTTTTTAATCGTTTCTTTTGCCAACCCCAATTAATTTTAGGATTAAGACTAAGATGAATTGAGTTGAGTAGTCATTTCTTTCGCGAGAAGCCAGATGAGAAAAAACTCTCATGTCTAGTTCAGTAGTAGAGATGGGATTGAAAAACAACCATCAACTCTAACTCCAAAAGAACCTGATTCCGATCTTGGATCAAATCAATATTCATATACCTATTCGATCAGAGATCCCTTATTGAATTGTTCATTCAGTGAACATTCTCAATATTTTGTATGCCTTGAATTTCAATGATGATGATAACTAAATATAGCAAAGCATGCTGATTTATTTACTTCAACAATTGTTTAAAATAACATCTTTTTAGATTGAAAGGACCATACAAGTACCTTTTAGTTGATGATGCCTTTGATTTTTGAGGAACCTTGGAATATGCGTTGAGTATCCTGGGTATGCAACACAGATAATAGAATGACTTCCACATTAAGAAGAATTAAAATTACTTCATATGTTTATCATCTATGGCAACCTAACATCGAAAGTCATATACTAACAGCACTCGCATACAATTCAAGAAAGAATATCCTAAAATCATACCTAGAAAACCTATAACTCAGGATATCAACAAATAACTAAATGTGGAGGGTTTGTCGTCCTTAGATTCATCTGAGAGTATGAAAGAATACATGAACTCCATCACATTGACAAGAATACAAACAATAAATCTGATTATGGAAGTATAATCTTATACTAGAGCTATTTCACATCATAGAACTCTATTACTTCTATGATGGAAATATGTCAACAAGCAGCAATGTCTAATTCATTGCTCTCGATTATATGGCATCAGACAATGACTTCCTGGTGTTAGAGGTTTATCTATTTTCAACTCTTTACAGACTAGTTTACCAAAAAAAAAAAAAAAAAAAAAACTGAGATATTAACGAGATCACTCTGACAATCCAAGAGTCAGACATATTAGATAATTTGCAATCAAACTCATAATAGGGTTTATCAGGGTTGACAAACAGAATAAATCAGATGTATACTGCACCTTCTTGGTAAGTCAGTCCATCATTCTTCATACATGTCAAATGCTCACTGCCCTAAGTCCTCATCTAACAGGATACTACAACAGATGACTTGTAAAAAGCCCTAACTTTAGCCATTTTACCACTCTCAAGACACGAAGATTGTGTTTGAATTTGGTTGCTCGCGAATTTTACCACTGTGCCAGAAAATAGCTTCATATTTTCTGATATAAAGACTTAACTAAGCATTGTATAGATCCTAAACAACTCCAAGTTGGGGAGGAGAGACATTGCAAAGCATAGTCAAACTACAAAGAAAGAAAACAAGAATAGGTTGTTCAAGAGGTAAATCACACCAAAAGTGGTCAATAAGCAATCTATTAAAAACAATGACAAGGCAAAGGTTCTAAAAGTCCATGCCAAACTGATATTTCAATGAAGCAACAAGCATCATGAAATCTCAACAAACAGCCTCCATCAAAGATGATGATTTACCTGCTAAAAAGATTTGCAACTTCTTCGCATTCACGTGCATTGTAGAACCAAATGCCATTTACTTCCTGGGAAGCATTTCGATATAAGAGATATGGAACCTGGACCTCAAACTCAAAATCCCCCAAAAGATTTTCAACCAAATTATCTGGTTGCACAACACAATGAAGCTTATTTAATATAAACAAATTCCAAATTGTATGCAGGTTATCAAAGGGCGTCAGCATCATTTAAATATTGCAACAAATTAGCAATGACATGTAAATGCAGATCCTATTTAAGATCTAAGAATTGCAACACAAACTTCATTGATGATATCATGATACCAAATGATCAATTTAGCGCACAGAACAAATGCTGTCCAATAATTAAATTGAGATCCTAAAGAACATGAGTTGCAATTGAGAACAAGACATTGTTCATCAATATCATATTAAGATTAATCACAATGAGAAACTTCTCAAACATAATGGCGGTAGTCCAAATATCATAATTTGTTTGATGCTTTAAAGGTCCTTATGCCGTTACCTAAGCTGATATTACCTTCCAATCATTCTAGATTATTAAGAAGTAACAAACTAGTAGAGATCTATTTGTAATTCAACAAATCTATTTAATAATAAAGCTATATATGAGGATCTATTGATAGATTATCTTATACCCATCAAATCCTGCTAAACTATGCCTGTGAACATTACTTTACTTGAAATATGTTAAGGACAGAGCCTTTCACTTAGATTTTGAAGCTGGATCCAAGTATTTCTTCCCCTTAAAGGCATAAATCGACTGTGCACTTAATAATAAGAACGCAAAAAAATCAAGTGATTTAAGTTAAAGAATATTGATATTGCATTATATCTCAATGATCAATAAGTAGACGAGGAAATTTATTTATTTGGCTAAACTACTTGACGAGCCATACATTTAACTCATTACTATATAAAAATTTTAGCAGTCCAACAAAACGGGGAAACCAAAGAAATGAAACACACATAATGCACAAACCTGTATTGCGCCTATTCATCACGATAAACTGAAAACGAGGCTGTGTATTCCTGAAAAAAATAATAAAATAAATCACAAGTCGCAAAACAAAATCCATAAAATAAAAATTCACATCTTTCCTTACATAAATACATAAAGTCTCACCTTTTGACAACGAAAAGAGATCCTTCCATGTCCTTGCGGCTCTGCCCAAAAATGAATTAAGAGTGAGAAACGGGAAGTCAATAAAATAGTAAAACATGTATACAATGGAGAGAGAGATTTGGACCCATTGGCTGAGCTCGATATTGAACTCGTAGAAGGTGACGTGAGCAGCAGTGATGAGAATTTCCTCAACAAAAGGGTCGATTCGTTGAAGAACAGTTAAATTAAGAAGCTTTGTGCTCTGTTGGTCCAGATTAGGCATTAATTTCCCATTTTGAGACATTTTTCAATTTCCCAAATACAAACCCTAGAAGGATTTTGGCTTCTGAAACAAACAAATAAATTAAATTAAATTAAATGATGAGGGGATGATGGCGGGTGCACGCAGAGTCTGGTGCGGCTGTCGATACTCGATACATACTCTCAGCTTCTCTTTGAATGTTTTGGTATCGAATTGACTGAAATGTCCTTCTAACTCCTGACTCCCAATTCCAACACCCTCATTATTATTTCTCTTGCTGATTATACTTTGGTTGGATAAGTTTTTATTTTCCACACTACTGATCAAATTTCATTTTGTACGTACAGGTAATCCTTTTAGCATTTTTTTACAAAATCATGCCTGGATTGTTTTAAAAATTAATTTCAATTAAAAAATATAAATATTTATAACATTATTAATAATAATATATTAACCATTGTTCAATATTAGAGAGATTTCTTAAACGGATATCATTTGAGTCTCCCATTTAATTTAAGATTAAGACTAAATTAAATTATTGAATATTAAGGAGATTCTTTCTCAGATATATTTTAAATAAATATAATAAATATATAATAATTATAAAAAATTAAATAATACACCAATTAATAAAGCCATAAGAGATACTTGAATGATCGACTGATAATCGATTTAAAATAAAAATACTCTTTTTAATTCATAAAAATTCTAATAGGCAAATCGAAACTAATAAATCACATCTCTTACATATTATCAAATCAAATTTTAGATTTACTCTAATAAATAAATCGTAACTCCTATTTACTATCAAATTTCAGATTTTACGATTTAAAAAAAACAAATTAACAATTAATTTTTATCCAAACACTTAAAAAAATTTCAATTGCTGATTCATATATTTTTAACAGTAATTAAATTTTATAATGAAATATCCAAACATCCCCTTAATTCAAGCTTGACTAAGTATCAGAATTGATTCAGCTTTAGACACAGGTTGTCCGAGCTTGGGATTTGAAATCCCAAGTTTAGACTCAATTAAATCACACTACAAAATGCAGATATGATAGAATCACATAATATTTCAATTACCAAGCTATAAATATTGAAAAGGCATTTTGAACATAAACTAGTATTCCATTTTATTGACTGAACCTTAATAACATATTTTAAAAGTTTTGGCGAAGAGCTTCTGAATTTGACCATATGAGATCTTTCATTTTAAGTTTACAAGTCAATAAGGAGAAGCCAATATAATCCCAGACGAGTTCTGGTTCTGATGTGCAACCAGCTTTGCTCATTCAGTTGCTTTGCCTTTGCGCCTGCTACTGCCAGTTTCTAACAGGTAACAAACCATTGAATCCACATCATCACCAAATATGCTGTATGCCTCAATCACCTGCAGATAGCTGAATCCCATTGACAGAACAATCTGCATACTACTGCTAAGTACAGTATCCTGCAAACCATGCTCTCTCATGCCTTCCACCTTCGTCTCACTGCCTGATGATCCTGTTTTTCCACATTCATACAATTATCAATGATTTGGCATACAAGTTCAGTTCTCCTTCAAATAGTGAACATTACGCAGAACTTGTAAATTTTTAATTTATCCAGAAGCATCCCAAATATCAGGTTTATGAAAAGAGGAGAGAAAGGACAAAAAGACAAAAAAAAAAACAGCTCACATTATTTGCCAACAGTTTCACAAGTTAAACATCAATTTATTGTTTTGAGATTAATTTGGAATTAATCTGCGTACTTACTAGCTCCAGAAGATGATGGTTCAGCACCAGAAGTAGACGAATCTTTGCAACCAAGTTGCTGCTTGAACTTGTCATTGGCCAGATACTCGGCTCGAGAAGCTTCCATCACCATGCGTTCAATCTCTTTCTCAGTAAGTTCAAGATCCGAATAAAACCGCCCCTCAGCCAAAAGTGCCTGTCAATATTAAGTATCAGCAAGAACATAGGATCATGTTAGCAATCAGCAAGCCAAAAATAGATACATAATAGTATAATGCATTACTAATTAAAAAAAAAATACTTGCATTATCAAGCTGCTGGTCCTGTTGAGCTTTTATTGCAGCTTTGATCTGATCCTTGTCTACATTTGTCTACGCAGTTAAAACAAATATTGAAGTGTTAGTTATATTAATCATTTTTCAATGTATCAGTCCATCATGAAAAAGGAGGGGGTCAATACTACAAGTCCCATAAATCCAGCCAAAAGTAAATTAGCCAGTCATTGGCATATTAGTTCATGGTGCAGCCAAAGATGCAAATTATTATTATTTTGATGTTGCTTTGCCTTTACCAAAAATCAACGCCTCTCCTTCCCACTAAAAACAGAGAAGGATGAATTGACTCAAGCTTAACAGCATTGGAAAAATGCTATTCGTGCACATATTAAGTGGCAATGGCCAATGAGATTTGCAAACACATTTGTGATCCTTTAAACCTCTGTGCAGGAAGAAAAGTCAACTGTATAACCAATCATTAAGCCATGAGGTAAACCTAACAAGTCTGTCAGAGTTACCACAGTTTAATTAAAAAAGAAAAAAAAGAAAGTTTTTTTTTTTTTCAAAACAAAAGAAACTGTAATTAAACAATGAGAATAACAATGAAACGAGCAGAGACGCACCCCTCGAAGACAGCTGAAACCAAGCCCCGCACCAATTGTCAGTCGACGTGGATCAACAAGAGAGTTATAATGATTACCATGATGATAACTTAGCCTTATAGGTGGTGTGTCGGTGTTGTAGCTTCCATGAAATATGTTGATAGGTTCTACATCAGTGATTTTAGTCAGTACAAAAGACGTAGCAAATGGTGGCGCAAACTTGATGAATGAGAAGCCACATTTCTATAAAATAGAAGTGGTACCTGTGCTATAGGAATAAATATGAATAGGCCGGTTATACATTTCTGATAGAGCTTGGATCTCCACATTGTTCCCATACACCTGCCAATTGAGATGAAAAGGTTAACATGTATCAAACCAACATTATCAAGGTGATGACATGTCAAACATACTAGAGGCCAATAGACAGATCGATAGTATACCAATAGAATAACATACTGGAATTAAAATGCAACCAGGAAACAATTATTCAGGCCTTGTTTAGTTGCAGAAAACGTTTTCTATTTTCATTTTTCTTTTCTCAATTTTCTAACTTTTCATTTTCCAAATTGGAATTTGAAGACAATTTCTCTTTTCCAATTTTGCAATTCTTTGTTTTCTATTTTCTAGCTTTTATTTTGTAATATATTTTATTATGCTTTTTTATAAAATAAATTTTATATTGCTAAAAGTAATTATTAGATATGAATATATTGATATTCTTATAATATAATTACTTAATTTTTTTTTTAATTTAAAGATACATTTTAATAATAAATTCTAAAAATAAATTATGAAAATTATTTAGTAATATTTTAAAATTATGAAAGAATATATACATGAAAAGATAATTATTGAGAAGAAAATATTAATAGTAATTACATTTGATTTGATTTATACTTATATATATATATATATATATATATATATATCTTCACTATTATTTAAGGTGTAAAAAGTAAAACATAATCATGCATAATCATTATTAGTGTATTTATATCCAAATAAATAATAGGTATATGAAAAAAAAAAAGAAACAGCAAGAATTATGGAAAAAAAGCATATAAATACATATCTAAAGAAAAAAGCAAGAATTAATGTTTAAAAAAAAAAGTCCGTTGTTGGGTTTCAAAGCGGTAAATGAAAAGATAGATGCCGTATTTTCTAAATGGAAAACTACTTTAATTAGTCTTCCAAAGTATAGCTATCAATTGGAAAATGCATCTCTAATTTTTCGATTTGGAAAATTTTCATAACCAAACAATAAATTCTATTTTCTAATTTTCTAAGAGTTGTTTTCTGAAAAACAGGTCTAGTTTTCTCCAACTATACAGCCCCTCAGCTTTTCAATTTTCTGTTTTCAGGCAAAAGCCAAAATTATGACCTCAAAAAAGAGAGAACCTATCAGACTTTTACAAAAAAAAAAAAGTGCACAATTTTCATACTTATCATAAAGTAAATGTAACTTCAAAAAATCAAGAAACATAAAAATTAAAAATTAAAAATTAAAAAAAAAATTCAGAAGGTAGTATAAAATAAAGAGAAATTTAAGGTGAAGTATGTTTACAGCACTAGATACTGAAGGAAAGAAGAGTGAAAAGTCATCCTGGATACCAACTCCATACCTTGTCTCTTCTCTTCCTCTTACAGTACAATGTAAAACCTTCTGTTATAAATTGCGAAAAGTGGTCTCTCTCCTTTTCCTGAATGAACAAAAAACACCCCCTTAACAATATTCACTCATGCACAGAGAAACAGAAGCCCCAAAAATGCTGTTTACACAGATAAAACAATAGATTATGATGGAGAAGATTTAGAAATACTAAATTATTGCATAAAAAATTTAAGCTTTACGTCCCATATGATGGGAAATAAGATCATTGAAAACTTTAGAAAAATAAATCTAATTATCTAATGCAATTATTCAAATGACATTGACAATAACACGGGATAGCATAAATGTTGGTCTCAACTCTCAAATAAAAATCTAAACAACCCAAAACAAAAGAGTAGGAAAAAGGAATTCAATGTGAAAGGCCTCACTGTCTGAGGAATGAAGAAAGATTCAATGTGAAGATACCCTCATAATATACTTTCAATTTCCTTTCTTTCCTATCAAATTGTTTGCAATTCTCTTCAAATGACTAGGAATGAATTTGCAGCAAAACCACGTAACACAAACAGCAAAAATAGGAATATTGAGAAGACTGTTAAAAGGCAAAATGTGAAACTCAATCAACCTAAATAACTATAGTAGACATTGACATTCAATAAGGCTGCATACAATCAAATTTATACTAAACATAATTAATCAACGAAAGCTAATAAATGGAATGTCTTTTCAGTAGGACCCTCTCCATGAACAACAGAGCAACTAAATCACAAGAATATTGAAATAAAAGAAATCAAACAGATTACCATATAATCTATGCACATTTGTCTGGTCAAATCATACACTTCAGAATCTCCATAAACTTGATCTGCAATAGCACGGAAGAGACAATTTCCATCCTCCAACATTCGTTTGACTTCTAATCCTTTAGACCGCCTTATGTCAATTTCAAATTGGCGTTCTCTTTCCTGAAATAAATGTAACATGCCACTTTTAGACAATAGAATCTAATTTAATTGTATAATATCATCAAATCTAGGCGACAAGTCAACTGTCAAACAGCATATCCCAATGTGCTAAACATCATAGACCACTGCCACAAGATAAGAAATTAATGTACTTCAACACTTCTTATCAAAACTCTAAAGTCCATTGATGGAGATATAAAACAAGATTTTCACCAAATCAGCTCAGCTAGTAGCAGGCCCCAAAATGAAAAAAAAAAAAAGAAAAAAAAAGAAAATGCAAAACGCTGATGAAATAACCTGATAGGAGATATCAGGACAATAAATCTAACAGAACAAAAGGTAACTAATGAAATAGTAATACTGGAACAGGACAAATAGAATATTATGACAATCAACAACAGCGTTATTTATTGCTTGCCTGTTAATTTTCTCAAAGATGGATTCAGATTATGTAATAACAAAGATATAGCTCAGCCATCATGTATTTAGTAGCAGGAACTCACCAAATCATCATAGGAGGAAACAAAGCAAGGGTTATGCTCGTCAGCACTGTTATACCCCTCACTATCACCATGAGACCTAGGCGAGGAAGGACGTGACCCAGATGGTGAAGTCCTTGTAGAAACAACAGGCCAAGCAACTGCTCTTCTAGATGACCCAATTCGCACGGAATTTGAACTTCCTGATACAGATCTCCTCGAGTTTGAATTTGTTGACAGAGGTTTGGGGGGTGGCACAGGAGGAGGTGGTGGCTGTGCACTTCCACTGCCAATGTCTGGACAAGCACTGCTTGAGCCTTCAGTCTCAGCTGCAGGTCTCTCCAATATCCTCAACCCGCCCAATCCTTTTATCATGTCCCCTGATCTGACACACTCATCATTAACCAATTTGTCACTGTCAACAATGTCATCACTCAAACTCTCGCTCTTATCAGCATGTAAACCTTCCACTAAAAGCTCATCACTTTTTGATGCCTTGTTCTCACTAGTCCCACAATACTCTAAGAACTCCTCAACAATGGGAAGTTCCTGTCCTTCGTCACCGATTTCCTCCTCTTTCAGAACCGAAACAACCTGAGGGGTAGCTGTAATATGTGCGTCTGGCCGAGCAGTTGAAGAGGAACCTGCTCGGCTCTGGCTTGAAGAAGAAGAACCGCTGCCTCGTTGAACCAATATCCGAGTCATTGGTATCAATGTTTATTGTTCTCAACTATGAAATTCAAACACTGGTTCTTGTCCCCAAATGAAGCAAAATTAGAGACAGAAATGGATCCTAGTAATCATGGGTTTGTCACGCGTTCTTGCCTTTGGCGCAGTTATGCCAATCCCTTGACTGAAGGAATTCTTCCAGCCCAACGCTTTTAGCTCCTCGCCGCCGTGAAATGATCTCTGCATTCCCCTAACAATTCTCATGAGACCCAGACCTCCAACTTTTAAACAATAATAACCTTCTTTAAGTACTCGAATTTTACCCGGAAAAAGAAATCCCAGAATTCACCTTCAGAACCTCAAGCTGCAATCAACATGATCCAATTTCCACGAAAATCAACACAAACAAGTTTCTTTCTTCACAGCACACAGGCAAATAATTCAAATCATTTTTAACTTTAATTTCAAAGAAAAATTTTATAACTATATCAAATTCTATCTTTTTCATCATTAAGGCAGGGAAAATAACTTTCAGTCAAATGCCCAAAGCTCACTGATTAACTAATGAACTCCATAAAATAATAATAGATAATCCTCCATATACTCCATTTAACTCAAAGAGAGGGGGAAAATTAGGAAAATAGTGAAGCCAAAGCTAAAATACTTTATTTCAAAAAGAAAACCTTGCCGAAGTGCACCTAATTAACTAATTAACATGAATCAAGCAACTCATCCAAAAAATTAAAAAAAAAAAAGTTAAGAACTTTCTTATTTTTTCTATTTTTCAATTCCCACCGATTCTTAGCAATAGCCAAAGATATAATGAAATCCAAAAACCAAAGACAAAATAATAATAACAATAACGAAAAGAAAAAGAGCGAACAAAAAGATCAAAGAGAAAGCAAAATCAGAGTAATTGAAATGAAATCACAGAGATGAATTGTAAGAAAGAAAACCCTAAAGTTGACTCAGCACTAGTTGAAAGAAAAACTCACCTGGGAAGAAGAGATTTTGATTAACAAAAAAAAAAAAAGAAAATAGAAAAGGAGTTGTTGAGATCTGCAAAAGCTGAGAGGGAGATTGGATTAGGGTTCTGAATTAAAAGGATAATACAAAGCTGATAACTTGGTGGAGAAGGAGAGAATATTTTAGAGAGAGAAAGAAAGAAAGAATGGGAGGCTGCCTTTTAACGGTGGGTGGGTGGAGAAGGGGAAGAGAGAGGTGACGTGGACTCTACCATAGCAGACGGCCGGGAAACTTTGGACTTACACGTGGCAATTTATTTACTGTGTTTCGCAAGTATATTTCTTGCACGTGTGTCATTGATTCCTTACTTCTCTAGTTTTCTTCTTCTAATAATAATGTTCTGTGAAGTCAGTAAACTCTAATTACCTTCCAGTTTCAATCATTACAATTTTTGTTTAACGAGTTAATCATTACACTAAATATCATCAATTTCATGTTTATTTATTTTTAATAAAAGAATAATATGATTAGATTTTTTGTTAATTATCATAATTATTTCAATAATTTTTCTTTTGTCTCTTTTTATACTTAATTTTAAAAATTAAATTTTAATTAAATAAAATAAAAAATTAATCTATTCATTAATTGATTAACTCTTAAATTTATATATTTTTTTTTAATATAAAAAAAAATCATATATGAATTTATTATTTGTATACTTATTTTTAGTCTATAACTTAATGTGTAGATATTTTATCATTTCAAATAAACACTTTAGAGTAAAAATTATGAGAATAAAAAAATTATCATTTATATTACTGATCATTAAATGTATAATTGAATAAAATATTTTTAAAAATCACAATATTAACAGTTGAATTAATAATATTTATCAAGTAAAAAATTATTTATCTTCTCCTTTTATTTACTATTAATTTTGTTTGTTCACATATAAAAATAGCATCATAAAGCAACCATTCCATAGTTAAAATTTAAAACTTCCAAATCAAAATTTTTAGGGAGGGAAAGTTACTATTCCTAAATATTAGAAAATGGAAACATTTGTAAAAAAAAAAAAAAGAAATCAACATAAACATATTAATTATTCCAAGTTAAGGTTTTGGTATTATTATTATTTTGCATTATTTCAAGAGCTTTTGAAGTTAGGAATAACTTCTAATTACCTCTTGGAATTTTATTAAGGCCAAATTTTAGTGAGAAGATTCAAAGGTGAAAGTATTATAAATTTTTTTTTTGAAATAATAATTTAATAATCGAATGACTATATTTTATAATGTAAAAAATTAAGAGTTTAAATTTTAATGATATTAAAAAATAAATTTCTCTGTGTCAAAAAAAAAATATTATATATGAACAAGTGAAGTTATTGATTATTGTTATTCTTAGTTTATATTTTTATTTGAGAATAATATTTGGATGTTTTATTATACGTTTGGACCTTCGCAAGTGTGTTCATCATATCTAAATGCTGTCGATTATTTGTTGCTATTCATAAAATATGGAAATAAGTAAAAGTGAGTATATATTGTTATCATTAGCCTAATTCGTAGTGTAAATGATTAGGGTATTTAAAATTGACCATCTCCTTCCTTCCTTCAAAAAATTAAAAAAAAAAATTCCCATAAAGAAAAAAAAAATAGCTTGAAAGCATAAAAGTTGTAATTCAAGTTTGATCTTATAAAAGAAAAGGAGCATGCATAAATTTAGTAGCCAAAAGTAGTAATATAAAAGTAAGCTAACAATCTTGATTCTTGATGGATATAAAACAACCCAAATTTACGCAAATACATTATAAACCAAATAACACCAGTGCTTGCACTAATGCAGGCCACATGCAGACCCCATTATTATATATATGAATCATTTCCTTTTGAGAGCAAAAGCAGAGAGCACAATCAGAAATAGGAACATGACTGAAGTTACAAAGGAAGCCACAATAGCACTGCTTATCTGCTGGCAAAAATCATTAAACTGTTGACAAATTGGATTCCAATTTGCGTCTGAATTTCCATTATGAGCTAAGTCAGAAATGGCAGCAGCAGCAGAAGCAGCTGCTACTGTCAGAGCCATTGTAATCTGCACGCATATAATTAATTAATTAAGCATTTAATATTGAGTCTTAATTTAATAATCTAATTAATGGCCAATAATAATATTCCAACATTTCTATGTATAGAATATACTATTGGCTTGAAAGAGCATTACTGAATCAAATATGATAAGGAAAAGCCTTGGTCCTGTTGCATGAGGCCTGACAATGCAGATTATAGAGAAAGGCAAAGATAGCACAAGGTATCCACCAGCTGTAACATTTGCTATCAAGAAAAACCTGCAATCAAGTACCCAATAAGTCTATTTCAGTACTGTTAGTTTCTAGGAATGTGAGATTACGAGTTTGAACCCAGTTAAAGCATGATTAACTGGCATGAAAAAAGACTTAGCTTTTGTGAAGAATTTTAATTACCTGAAAATAGGAAGATCATTGTACTCAGCATGGAACTGGAAGAACTGAGTGAAGAAGGGAAGAGTCTGCTCAGTAGTTCCCATAATGCTAGCGGCAGCTAAACCAGCTGTTATACCACACAACCTTACAACAAAATCTAAAATGGCTATTCCCTTTCTCCATCCCACTCGTGCCTGCTTGTAAGTAGCTTTAGTACTGAAAACAACAGGAGCAGGAGCACCAGCTACAGCCTTTCCTTTAGTTTCAGCCTTTCGCTCTTGTATATTGATGGTTGCTGTTTCGCCACTTTTCTCTGTGTCCATAGCAAATATAATAGTAGATTAATTTTATGTTACTTTTTTGTGCGAAATTCAATGAAGGGGCAATGAGATTTATAGGTACTAAAGAGGAGATCTTGTTTTTGGAGTAGCTATAAGAAATAGTTATGGTGCTTAAACGTCACAGAGGAGTGGTTGCCCAGCTGCTCACTTGCTCCACTAGTTACATAGAATGTATTTGCACAAGCAAGCATTTCGCAATCTGAATTGTTATTGGTTGGTTTAAACTTTTGCCGAATTGATTCTTAGGAACCACAAACCTCAAGGACGAGGTACTTTCGTAACCGTATGATATGATGACATACACATTACACATTATTATTATTATTATTATTATTATTACTATTATTATTATTATTTATGAATGATATAAACATTTCTTAGATGATAGAATTAGAAGTTCCCTCAACAATCCTATATAACTTTAGCAAAACATTGTGCCCACAAAAATGAAAAATGTACATCAAACCAGTTTCAGTAATTTAACCAATTGCGTCATTGGATGTCAAGGTGAGCAATTCAATTCAATAATAATAATAATAATAATAAAAGTTCAGGAGGGAATTTGCCATAGGAAAATAATAAAAAGAACAAAAGAAATAAAACTTGACATCAAATAATTAATCAAATTTCATTCCATCGCACTTGCTTTTCAGGTGCGTAAATCAATCATAATCAAGTATACCAGTTTCATTACAAAAACTTATTTTCAGAATTAAATATGCATGCCGACCAGAAAGGCATTCAGTAGTGCTGAAGGGCTGTGATTACAAAAAAGACAAAAGAAGCCTGCCACTCGTGACTCATCCTATAATACAAGCCGCACTAATGGAGCTAGCCTTTATTTTACATAGTTCACTGCCCAAAGGCCAAAGTGGAAAGAATTACTTTAAAATCTATCAAACTTGTCGTTGATCCATGTGTGTGCTATTTAACAAACCAAACTTGAGTGTATTTCCTTTTGAAACAAAATACAAGCCAAGAATATGCTTACAACACCACCTATAAACACATATCCTATGACCGCAGTCTCAATCCGCGTTCTGCAAGTGCCTCGCGCACTCGACGAGCAGCTTCTGCAGTGTCATTAAGGGGAGGGTAGCACCAGCTCTCTGAAATCTGAAAGACAAACAACCATATCAGTCATTGATTAAGTGTGCGAGACAAGGAACTCCAATAAATCAACCTACTAAGTTGTGGAGTGTTTTTTTTTTTTTTTTTTTTGGTTTGTGGGGTGGGGGGAGGGACAGAGAAGAAATTTCCGGAAATCCCTATTGCCATGAATTTCCGGAGGGACAGAGGAGAAATTTCCGGAAATCCCCATTGCCATGAATTTCCGGAAAGGAGAAGCTACCAAAGCAGACAAGGGCCTCAAGAAAGAGTCAAAAACCATTTACCAAAGGAAGCAAGAAAAAGCAAAAACAGATAAAAAAAAAAAAAATAGTCCAAACTCACTCTTGAGGCCATTTTAGTTGCCCTGTTTTAAGGAAGTTAAAGCACAAAAGCATAACCTTCTCCCATTAAACAACTAAACAAAGAGTCTATATATGATTCTAATCAGTGGAATGAAAGGTATAGGCATAAGCCGAAGGAAATGATAACAACACAATCCTGTGAAAAATTCAGCATGAAAAGAAAGGATATTGTATCTCTTAAGGTGAAGAAGAAATAGTTGAGAGGATAAAAGAAAGGAAGGTAGAGCAGAATAAATGATGCATCTGAACTGAACGGACAATGCGGCAACCAATCTTTAATATTCAAAGGCAACAAACGACCTAATCCAAAAATTGTGCAGAGTGAATTATTAATGTGCATATCCCATGCAATTTTTTGAAGAAAAAAAAATCACATTTTAAAGACAAGCAACAGTTAGATTCACATTGGTACATTTATTCTACAGTCCAGTATGATCCTCTCATTGACCAAGGTCACACATTATGAAATGGATTAATGAACAAAATTACAGACAAATACAAAAACCATAAGACAATCCAAGATATATGTCTAGATAAAGTCATAATTCTATTGGAAAATCAACTTAAATTATTCATCCCTTCAACAGGCAGAGCTAGACAGTAAAATACATTTCAAATTTTGGTTAGAGTGGCTTATGTTTGAAAAAAGTTCAGTAAGCCAAAAAAAAAAGGAAAGAAAAGAAAGTTATCTTCTTAAAAAATGACATTATCATTCTAAACAAATCCATGTATGGTATAGTTCCTCTAAGCCGATCATATCTTGCAAATACTTTTTTAAAAACAAAAGGACTCGGTAAGCCTACTCCACCCTCTAGTTGTTACTTCTTTCTTTCTTTCTTTCTTTTTTTCCCCTGTTCTGAAGGGTGGAGAGAGAGAGAGAGACAGAGAGAGAGAGGGGGGGAGGATTTGGAGGATGGGAGCATATCTTACAGTGATATATAGATAAGCACTTCATTAGACCTACCAGACAACCATCCATGGAATTGGAAAAATGGGAAAAGAACATTGTCAAACAGGTGAATACGAGTCAGTAACTTGGATGCAAAGTGCAATTGCAAAATATGTTGGCAGAACAATGTTAAAGGTCAGGAGGGTTATGATGCTTATATTTCCTTCTTTCTTCTCAAATGTCTTCTTTTGTCAAATAATAATAATAATAATAATAATAATAAATCATTTACTTACATCTTCAGAACCTGTGAACGGCCGAACCACCCCTCGCTCCCTCAATGATTTATGAAAGTCAGACAACTTCCATGTACAACGTTCAGAACCCATAACATACACAGGTTTCCTGCATAAATGATATAGGAAACTTAAATCAGCATTTGCTAAGTAGATATATGATCTGAAAGACTTGAATCATTCTAAGCCATCCAAAAATAACTTTTGTCATGCATACCCAGTGCTGCATGCCTCGCTTATCATACTGACTGAATCTGCTGTAATGACAAATGCATCTGCCCAAGCTAAATGTCCCATATATGGATTTGGCTCTGAAGATGATGACATTCAAAATTTATTAAAAAAAGCAAGTACCATGATTTATTTAGAATGAATATTAAGTTTTATTTGAAAGATACCTTCACCTCCCCAGATGTAGACTTTTGGATTATTTCTGAGCTCTTTGATTATTATGTTTGAAACCTGCAGGTAGATTTACATAAGAAAAATAAAATATATGTTAAGCTGATGACTGTGAAAAAACTAGAGAGATATGGTTGTAATACCTTTTCAGGTGTCTTACTGGAGAAAGATATTCTGACACTCCCACAGCTAGCAAGCACTCTAAGTATACTGGCAGTTAGCTGCTTTGCAAGGTCAGTCCCATAGCGACAGCAGCCTGTAAAATATTATGCCCACTACATATAATAAATCTTAAGCACTAGATCCGTCCATGGTAGACAGAAAGAAGAAAATGCAAAATACAGCATGTGATTAAAAAAAATTGTGAAAAATCCAATAAATGAAGAAAAAGAAAGAAGCCCATTAACTTCTAGTTCAACATTTGGTATAAATGGAGGCATGATTCAAAATATATAATGAAGTATTAAAGTGAAATCATAAAGCTATGTCAAAATTATAATTAATTTAAAGTATAACAAATAATTACTTGTAGGTCCTCCAATGTTAACCACCAGTACAGGCTTTGGCAGAGATGCAAACTCATCATGCCACATGCTAGCAGCACTACGAAGCATGGTAAAATCAATTTTATGCAAAGCTCCCACAGTCAAAACCTGGATTTTAGAGCACAAGGCATGGATTACATGTTCCAACTTTTTACAATAGCTAATATAGACCAAGATATGAGTTCGGTTAAAGCAAACTGTGAGAGCAATATGACATGACACTACATACCACATGCCCATTAGGAGGTTCACGTGGAGTTATCCACTTCCGAAGAAAACGAGGAACCCGCTCTTGTGCTTGAGGAGTCAAAGGATAATAATCATGACGTGGAGTAATCACCAGGTCAAACCTGTCCAAATGTGACCGTGGATGCTGTATCTGCAAAACAGAAGTCAAAAAGAAAATAAAGCTAGCATGTAAAAGAGGATCAGATAATAATGCACATGAGGATCAGATAATAATGCACATGTGCCTTGGGAAGCTATAGACGCTATCTGGGGAGCACTATGGAGTTCCTTGTGCAAACTTGATAAAAGATTCATGCAAAAGTCTCATCCATGGATATAAACTTATATGCAATAAAGAGCTCCTCCAACTTACTAATAGAAGATTTTGTTCGCTTATCATCAACAAGAAGGAACTAAAGAGCATAAAAGTGATAAGGATAAATGGTGTAGAAGTTATAAACCATAGACCACAAAAAATATCGTACTTAGAAGGTTATATAACACGCAATATATCAAATTCATGTATTCCATTGGCCCATGCCCAAATAGGAAAGTTCTAAAACTTCATTTTCTAATTCAAACATTTTAGAAATCATATGCTCCTATCAGCATCTACAAAATCAATTTTCAGTATGATCACATATATCATTAGGGTCATTAAACCATGATCAAGATAGATTTTGAAGTCTTGGGTGGTTGGGTTAGTTAAAACAAGACGGCCATTGGTGCTCTAGTGATGATGACATGAAACAAATGCTACCTTGGCTTGAACAATGTCAAACGTAGGCATAGTAACTTGTCATTGGCGATGCAGTAGCAGCAAAATAATCAACCACAACAAAACGTTGTTCCTAAACTGAAATGGAATTCTAGAAAATCTAGAAATATCAATTGACTTGTCACAAACATAACAAATGGTGTCAGCTAGATAGTAAGAACGATATCAACAGGAGTCAAATTAAAACCAAGCTATGTGATGTTTTCCTCAGAACTGCATTATTTAACCCAGCTATGTGATGGAGCATATAAATTGATAAATAGCAATTTATTACAAAGTAGAAGCCACAAAACATACCTGAACAACAAAAACATTTTCAGATGCCAATCGTTTTATAGAGCTTGCAATAGATATTGTATCTCTGCCAGACGCAACCACCAGTAAAGGGCCATCCCTGAAAAGTTGATAGCATTTTTTTAATATGTAGCCCGAAAATGCAATAAAAAGGAAATTAGCACAACTTTAGTCCCACAAAAGGTATCTCGCACTAATATAGGAAAAGATAATGACAAGTTTTGGTTCAAACATGTCGCATACATGACATGATGGAGAAATAAAAAAAGAGAACCATTATAATCACAAAGCATAGGGCATTCTCACCCTACTATATTAGCTTAAATGAAAATTTTCTATCAAGATTACTAGCTTAGGGAATTTGGCTTGTTGCACAAAACAAACAATAAATGAAAAGAAAGGAGAAGAAAGGAGACCAGCTCATGCTGAAGTCTTGCAGGATGTTGCTTTAATAGTTTCCAGAAAACAGATTTTTCTTTCTTTCCAAGTATTATGAAGCATGGAAAAAGTTAGAAATTCTATGAATTCTCTAAAAAATATAGCATAAACATTGACAACAACCAAGTCCTACTAGCCCAACCATCCATGATTCATATTTCTAAGCAATATTAAAGTAATGAAATCAGATCCATGATTCATATAAACCGATTGGGCATATATGCATGACTCACTGTCATTGCCAAGCTTTAATATAAAGACAAGGGAGAGGATTGATTTCACCAGCAACTCAATTTTATGTCCTTTATACACTTTCCATTTTTCTTCGATAGCTTTGAGTTTACGATCACCATTATATTTCTCAAATTGGACACAGCTAGAATTTCAATTTCCATAATGCATTAATAATTATACAAGAAATGAAAAAATTCATATAAACAAAACAATTCAAAGAAGCAAACAGCAAAGTCGAAAGAAAAATGACTTTTCATAAGTCTCGCGAGCCATATTGACGATATGCTTCACATCAGCTTCTAAAACCGCTGATAAACCCACACTTCCACCGTTCTCCGAAGATAAAGCCGACAATTTCATGCCTCGAGCAGCAATCAAAAGCCGCCAGTAATTGTATATTTGCCTCGCAACATAATATAACTTCTTGTGAAGAGAAACCGGAAGGCAGTGTAACCATTCATTTATTCCTCCTCTAGGTCTGGTAACACGCTGAGTCAATAAAAGCTTACATTAAAACAAAATCATACTAAGTTTTAAAGTAATTGTAGATTTATGGGGGAGAAAATGAACTCACGTATAAGACGTGATTATCGGAGAGGCCAAGAGCTCGAACCAAGCCGATGCTCTGATTCTCTGAACCAGGGAAGCCATTTCCAATAACGACAGCACGCCTTATAACGCTATTAGCGCCAGTCTCGAAGATCTCCGGCACGCCGATGGTAGAGCTGGGCGGTTCCGGGAGCCTTATCGGCCTCATGGATGGAATAAAGCGGTGATTCAAAACCCTAATTTAGTACAAAAACATGTTTATGAAAGCTTGATTTGGTTTGGCTGGTAATCTGTTACAAACATCAGTTGCTCAGAACACAGGCAGTCTTCTAAAGTTCAAGTGGCTTTCAACAACGAATATTCATAGTTATTGGGGGTGTTTGGTATAGCATCGTTGTTAGTGTAAAATGGTGATTGCTAAAAATAAATTTATCAACTAAAATTTTAACATAATTAAAATTTTTAATTACCCAAACTAAATAATATAAATTTTTTCAATTAGTTATTTTTTTAACTCTTATTCTCGGGTCAAATGTAATCAAGCCCGCCGTTATTATTTAAGCCCATTTATTTTGTACAGTAAAGCCCATTTGTTCTGTACAGTGAATCCCCCTTTTTTTGAATCAGTAGTATAATTTATTTTATTCTCTTTAATATTTTATCAACTCAACCAATAATTATATGTGGTGTTATTTGTTAAATTTAGAAATTAAAATATAGATAATTGGTGTTTTAATATAATAGTAAGTTAAAATTATTTTAAGAGTGGACGTTAAGCACTCTTAGCAATGTTAAACTCTGCCTCCAACATATTATAAAAAATAAAATAAAGATTGGTGTATTGAAAAATGTGGATATTGATAAAACATATTTTAATATTCACTATATTATAACAGTGATAAATATAAAATTAAGGAGGAAAATTTTGAATAATTATATATCAGCTTTTAATTCTTCGTTAGTAGAAAATTAAATTGAACCTCGAGGCTAATAAGTAAAAAATATATAGCGATTATTTTTCATTTAAAAAATAATAATTGTTCCTTCACAATATGCAGAGCTAGAGATGGGACATTGTTCCCTGAGGAGTCTCTTTCATGTTGAGTTTTTGAACACTTGTAGTGTAGGATCTTCAATGATTGGCTTCCAGGCTGCATGGATTAGAGAGTGTAAGGGAAGTTCACTTGCAGGCTTCAATGTCCTTAATCCCACTCAACAACATCTTTTACCTTATTACTCAACCATAAAATTATTAAATAATTAAAAATTAATTCTTATACAGTAACACAATCATATGCTTTATCATTAAATGGTTTCCAGTGCTAATTTACCTAGCATTCTAACTAAAGGCACTGGACACTTTGTAACAATATCAAACCTGGATGAATTTGAAGCATTACCAAACAAAGATAAGCACAACCAAGCAAGCTCGCTAAGAGACAATCTCGAGGAGAGGAAACCTTGCCAATAATAAGGCTCCAAATCAAAGAAAGCATCAAAGAAATTTCTAGTCCCTTTCAAATTAAGTTTCAACAATGTCTCCATTCCAAAAGAATAAAATTCTCTTGTACACTTCTTATCCAATGGCCATAACCCATTCCACACTTTATTATAAAGTGGTCTTCCTCTTATCATTCTTGTTGAGCCAAGGCACTCTGCAATGGCATCAGCGACAATTGGGGCTAAAGCCATTGATTTTGCCACCATGTACCCTGTTGAAGGGTGGACTACCCCTGAAATACCACCAATAGCCATCACATTTTGAGGGATTTTAGGGAGAGGTCCTCCCATAGGAATCAAACATTTTTCATCTTCTATTACCTTTTTTACTTTGATTCCTAAATGTCTTAACCTTGCTACCATTCTTCTCTTAACCTCCATATATGATAAAACAGGGCGACTAACCAGGGAAGTTTCTTCTAAGAAGATCAAATTGGAATTAAATGGCATAACATACAAAAAGGTTGGAACTTTTGAATTGTTAGAACGCAAAAAAGGTTCATTTCCCAAATGGGCATCTCTCCAATCCATAAGAACCATCTTATCTAAATCAAATGGGTGATAATCAACTTCAGCTAAAATTCCATGAGCAATTTGATACCCATGGTTTCTTGGCTTATCATACTCGACAAACGTACTAGCAAAACCACTTGCATCAACAATTAAGCTTGCCTTAAGCTCATTCCCATCATCACAAATAATTGAAGACTCAAATTCTTGATGCTCAATTTTCCAAACCTTAGCCTTATGAAATTTAACACCATTAGAGACGCAATTCTCCATCAATTTTGTCTTGAATATCTTTCTACCAACACGACCATAAGGTCGGTCTAAATACTTTGTCTTGTTATCATCTATAAAGATACAGGTCATTGGCCATGTTTTGTCTAAACAATCTACAAGCCCCAAACTTTCAAACTCGTCAACCCAGACACCATAATTATTAGGCCAAATAGAAATTGGTGAAGGATCAACACAGCATACCTTAATTCCATAGCGGGACACCTGCTCTGCAAGGCGAAGGCCAGCTGGTCCAGTACCAATAATGATCACATCAAAGACAGATCTAGCACATGGATCAAACCATGGGAGATCAAAATCTAAGAACTCAGGTTTTGATTCCGGTTTTAAGTCAGGGAAGTTCCCAAATTTGCTGCTTTGGATTCTATGGTAGGATTTTCTTGAAGGTGTGGCACTGAGTTTTGGAGAAGAGAAAACAGGGGAAGAGATACGGTTATTTTGAGAAGATTGATTAGTCACAGGAGGTGGTGAAAATAGCCTAAGAAGAGTCCCCATTAGAGAAAGAGATGGTAAGAACTAAGAGCAATTCTGTTGGACGGAGAGGAGGAGGGTGAATTTTAAACAAAAGAAAAGAGGTGGGAGATATGGACAGGGGGGAATCCTAGAGTGATACAAAGAAAGGATACCCTCTTACCGGTTTTGGCGCAAGTTCATTTTGAAAGGACAGTTCAGTCACTGTTCCAGCAATCCCCAATCTATTTAAAACGAAAATGAAAGACTAGTCGTTTCAAAAAATAAAAATGAAAGACTAGTAAAAAATAAAAATAAAAAATGTCCCCAATAACACATTAAGAAAATGAATGATATTAAGGTCATTTTTAATTAATTATATCAAAATTTATTATTTTTTAAAATTAACTTTTATTAAAATTTATTTTTTATAAATTTTAAAAAAATATAACCACTTAAAACCATAATTCGATATAATATTTTTATTTTAATTTAATAATTTTTTAATTTTTAATTAAAAATTTAAATACATACAAAATTATAAACTATCGAATTTTAACTCCAATTGAAACATATCTTATTATTAATAGTAGTATAATTATGGAGTAATTAACTTTAAATAGGATAACTAGTATTTTAATCTAATAATAAGACCAGACTATTTTATACATAGAGATTTAAATTCAAATCTCACCAATAAATGCTAAAAAACTTAAAATAAGACAGGTTAGACAGGTAATACAATTCGGACAGAAATATTTCATCTATATTATACATATAAAAAAAAGGCACTAATACTACGTCGGTGAAATTTCACCGAGTTTTGAGTGCTCAAGTGCTAGTGCTTGTGCTTGTCCCCCACCACAAACGAAACAAGCTGAAGCCAACTGCCAAACTATAGAAATGCACACTTGTCAATAGCTCCAAGCATAGTATTTTGTGATGTGTATTTTAATCGTGCGTTAGGCAAAAGAGGGAGGAAGAAGATTAGGCCCCTCGCGGTCTCGCCACGGATCCCTTCTTAGATGGAAAATAAAATAAAAATCTACTATTTGGAATTTTCTTAAAAGGTCGTCTTTCAAATGCTTTAATGGGCAGCCAACCACATGGCCAGCTCATTTTCCTGCTTCCTTCTAAAATGGGCTTTTTGTTACTAAAAATGGTGAATATCAAAATATCTTATCTTAACTGCTCCCGTTAGTTAATAAAGAAAGTAAACAACGCTTGGAGGAGACGAGAAATAATGAGAGCGCAGCATACAAATCAACTTCACAATTCATTTTCCTACTTAATCATAGTGGGTGGCCTCGTTTATCATCATCCACTACTGTTTCTATTTTCCCACTTCAACTCCGATAGTGGAGGCATTCAACATGCCAAAGCTATTCGTACAGTGTCAGTATGCAAGTGTTGAAGATTAAGCTTGCGCAAAAAACCATGACTTGATAATGATATCATAATAAAACTATAAGAACAAGGTGCTTTTACCCCAACATGAAATAATCTCTGTGAGCTTTGCACAAACGACAACATTGCTGCAAGATTAAATCATATCATAAATGTGGGAGGAGAAAAAATTTAGTCATGGTTTATACAGACTGAACAATAAAACCAAATAAATGTGTAGAAGAAGATGAAATATCCGAAAGCTGAATGTTCCTCAAGCTAGCTAACAAACACTACTAAAAATGCACGCATTTACAGTATACACAGATGACCAAATAAAATGGAGTTTCAAATGGGCTTCTTATATTATATATTAATTAGACCACATACAACAACAGTATGATAACCTTTCTGGCACCTTGTCGAGGTATAGATTCCATATAAGCTTCAAAATTTCATTGCTCACTGTAGCTACCTATAACATACTTCACATAAATAGATCTCATGATCCACTATAACATAACTCCGAAGAAATTCAACACCAGTAAAACAGCCAATCACGATCTGCACGAAGGTAGAGTGATGCCTCCACAACAAGCAGCAATTATTATGTACAGCAATAGCACAATCACACACGTCAGCAGGGCCCTGTCACATAAATATAGATTGTCTGCTCACTTAAGATGTCATTAAGCTATTAACAATTTTAAACCATTTGTATTCAGCCATTATAATTGCTGCATGAAGGTTTTGGTTCTGCATGTTACCACCAGAATTAACTAAATGCTAGTTAGGAGTACTTGCTAAAAGAATCCACTGCAAGCTAGGTGTTGCAGCAACGAATGCTTATTGTTTGTTGGGATGGGGTAACAGTTAGAGCATGGAAATTACGATCCAGAGATCAAATTCAAAAAAGTGAAATGGTGGGTACACGAGATTTAATTTAGCTAATCCCTAACACCTAAGAAAACATCTTTTGCAATTGTTAGCAAGCAACTATTTTGCAAGCAACATTTGTTTTGTATCCAATCCTTCTGGACCAAGCAGAAAGGTACATATTGAAGTCCAGCACAAGGCATGGTATTTTGCACATTTACCAAAAAAAAGTTTTAGTAGTTCACTAAGAACAACAAAAAATCTAGGGTAAATGCATCTTGAAACCCAGTAGTATGCACAAATGTGCAATTGAGCCATCATTTTTTTATTTTATTCAATTGAGTGCAATTTTTTTTTTTTTCGAGTAAAGTGACCTTTTCAAGAATGAAATAATTTACAAATTACTGAAAAAGTAAATAATATTATTATGTTATTCTTTTTCACGAGTAGTCAAGTTCTGGCTTGATGACATGGTAAAAGATTCAAAGAAATATTTCAAATCTCTGCAATTTTCACAGGTATCAGGTCTGGCTTGATCCACACAATGGAAAGAGAATATACTTTCTATATTTATTAATAATATTTTCCATCTACCATTGTCTTCAAAGTTTGTATTTCTACTCTCTCAGAAAAAGAGGCCAACTTCGTTTTTTCAAATGAGATCTTGGTGGGTAATTGAAATAAATTTTTTCCCGTGAGTGATCCTTTTTTCCTTTTCCTTTCTACAGTTCTACCTCTCAAATTTCTGCCCTAAATAATTGTACTTTTTTTATTGGGACTGCTCCTAGAACACCTATATTTAGAGAATTTGTTGTCTGATCATTCATTCTTACCCTAAAAAACAGATGCTGGACCTGGATATTGTGCTGGAGTTGAGCAATATAGTTTACAGTCTTAAACGGCCTCCAACATATTGCAATCAGAAAGCAGCAAAAATAGAAAAGAGAAAAAAAATTTGTGTCTGCATGTGTGTGTGTGTGTGTGTGTGTGTGAGTGTGTGTTGCGCAGGCTGCTTGTTTGGGCTGTTTGATGTCTTAGCATCCATAGTGAAAAATTATATAATATACTAAAAGAGGATGGGGAGTTGCACTGTTCATCCATTCAGCTGCATTTTTTTATATAATATTATGTATAAGTAAGTTGAAAATTTATACGTGTGGCTTAATGGTTAAAGCAATTTAAATTATATTACTTGTGAAAACTAAAATTGAGCAGAAAAGGGTAAGCACTTACAAAAGCTTGGCGTTTTTCATCCAAAGTGCTCTCCGAAGGCGCTTAGACTGCTTCCTGAAATGAAATGCACTGTCTTGCATTGTAGCAGTTTTGTCAACAAGAAGCTCGATCCTGTCACCCCTTTCTAGAATTTTCTCAATGTTTTCTACCATTATTGTGCGGAGCTGCATACAACTTTCAGGTGCTTGTAAGCATAGGAAAAACAAGAACCAACTATAACCACCAATTCCCACCCCATATCTTCCCAAAAAAAAAAAAAAACTTAAAAAGGAAAAACAAATAGAGAAAATAAAAAACCTCATGATAGCAAGACCTAAAGAGGAAAAGATAAGCAGCTCTAGGGCAAACATATATCTCCTATTTGTATCTATTTACAGACCCGCCAAAGCGTTCATATTGATAGTGACAGATAAAGCACACTCAAGATCACAGAGATATCAATGGAAATACATTCCATTTTTTCAACTCTTGTCCAATCTACTTCAACTTCCCAGCTCATGAAGTCAAAATAGACAACATAACAAATGCTCTTGCTTCGTATCATGCAGTTTAACTCTATTTATTGAATCCTAAGACTTCTTTCTAGACAGCTGATGAGCCTTTTATCTGCATCACATTCCACAAGCTGTGAAAAATAGCAGGACTTGCATGGCCTCAACTAGTGTGATAAAAATAGTTACCATGGTGAACAAGGTCCTTGAGATCAAAACAAAACAAGAGACTTTTCTTTTTTTGCAAGTTCAAAGCCAATGCTGAATGCTCTATAAATCAGAAAAAAACAACAATTTCAAGCATTGTTGCATGTGCAATATTAGATTTAAGATAAAATACAAATGAACAAGAAAAATAAATACAAAGTAAAATTCTAAGGACAAAGAAGTAACTTACCTCACCAACTTCACCCTTTACACGATTGAGAGTATCAGCACTAGGGTTACTAGAGAAAAACTCCATTTGCTGATGCAAGACCCTCGAAAATTCATCGTTCATTGCATAAGCAGGTGCATAGTGGGCCACTCTACCATAGTTTTTCATGAACCTCATATGGATGTCCTCCAAGTATGAAAATGGAATTCTCCCTAGATCAACACAAAATGACACAATTATATCCCATAGAACATCCAGGGAAACCGGTAAAATTCATCCTTTTAGACTTCTGAAAATCAAAATTTAAAGATAGCTCCTAAAGAGTAACAAAATTTACTAGATATCCATTCTGTAGCAAGGTAAATAGATTTAAATAACAATGCTCAGCAAAATAAACTGATCCAGTTCAAACAACCATATATTTGCAATGTTCGAATATAAGTTTAGAACTTTTTTGTCTACACATGACATTGAGTAATCTATCGTCGTATATACGTCAAAATATGCATTCAAATTCACAATATACAATTGTAGCGATTGGTCATTGCTCTGCCACACTTCCATACAGCAATTCACATAAGCAAAAAACTATTTTGAAGCCCGGAACCAGGGACAGAAGAGATTAGGGCAAAAAAATCTCTGTGAGGAAATTGAAACAAAAGCTGTACAAGATTGTGTAAGCTTGATGAGATCCTAATTCCTAAGCTATCCAAATCAACTTTACTAAGCTTCACCACTCCAACTAAAAAAAAAATAAAGCAGAAAGCAATAAAATTGAAAAGAAGGGGAAGGGGAAAGTTACGCACTTCCAAATGTATCGTTAGCCATACAGAGAAAAGTGAGGCCATCGGATCTAAGTATATGAAATATGTAACGATCTTGCGAAAAGCAGAGCCTAGTATCGGCTTCCAACGGAATCTTCTCGAGGATTCTCCTAGCCACCGCCCCTGTATTCCCCGTCACTGCGCTGAACTCTGACAGCACCACCGTCCCTCGCGCCACGACAGCGTACAAGATCGCCATGTCTATTTCAATTCCGAGTCTATGTGTGTTTTGTTGGGAATAAATTTTGCGTTAGGAGAATGAAATAAATCAATTTTTGGGTTTCGTTTTTGGGGGGATTTTGTAAGGTGACAAGAAAAGAAGATGAGAGGTGTGGTGGAGCCGACCAGCGGCAAGTCCACGCACGGCTGTTTTTATGTTCGCGGGATTTGGTACGCTGACAGGTTGTGTATATTTGATGCTTGTGCTACCCACCTTACCTCTATCCTTTCTTAAAATTATACATCAAAAGTTTTTAAAATAATTATAGGCTCATAGACTCAAACTATAATATCATGATAATATTATATATTGGACTTCTAAGAAACATTTGGCTACTCCTTTTATTATTGTCATTGTTTTTCCAACAATCAAAACACTATATTATCAAATTTTGAAATAGAAAAATCTAAATTAATTAACACTCTTGAAACAAAAAAAAAAAAGAGTTCATATTTACACTTGGAATTTGGAAAAGCAGAAAAACATAATTTTGTATACATATATATAATCAGACTTAATTAATATCACACCTTTCTTTCCTTTTCCTATTTAACTTATGCAAAACTCTTATCACATCCTTTAATCTCTCTCCAAATCTATAGTACTATAATTTTTTCTTTTCAATAGTAGGTGGGTAATTACATGGGGAATCCAAAACCCTGAAAATTAGCAGATGGGCTATCTGGATCGGTGAAATCCATCAAGTCATTAGGAGTCCAATTTGGATTGTTGGCAGTAGCATTGGTGGTAATATCATGAATGCTAGGCCTCTTCTTATCTTTCTTCACCGAGTTTAAACGAAGAAAATATTTCTGGGCATGGCTTGCCACTTGGGTTGGTGTTCTTGACACTACTGCATTTCTTGATATACTCCTCCAATCTCCTTTCCCATATCTTTGTAGTCCTATTAGAAACAGCCTGAAAATTTTACCAAAATCAACATAAGAAGTTGAAATCATTTAAGAAAAAATATAAATTAAATTATATATCTTAAATAAATTGAAATTATATATATTTTTTTTTTCACATAAAAAATATTTTATTGCTTGGTGGTGCATGATGAGGTTATAAGTCCCAGTATACCTTTTATAAAGGATTGGAATTTGGAGGGTCCATTTTAAGTAGAAAGAGTGAAAGACTAGAAACTATATAGAAAGTTTTGGCAAAAGATATCCAATTAATTCCAGCTTGATGGAAATGGCAAACTATGTACTACAATAAGTTAATTAAGAAAAATAGTAATAGGAGGTGAAGTTGCGTTTTCAAAGTTCAAACCATTCAAATGGAGGAAAAAAAAACATTAATTATTTTATTATTAATACTAGCCGCCATTCAACTATTTTTTTTTTTTTTTAATTTTAACTCTGATTAGAGTTTGAGTTCAATTCAATATCTATAATCCTGAAAATAATTTCAGTATCATTAAAAAAAATTGTTACCTGTGCTCTTCTTCAGTCCAAGGAATTCCTTTCCTTCTTTCAATTGTCTCTTTTTCTTTCCCTTTAGACCCAAACCAGACTCGACTGGTACCAGATTCGGTAGCAGAACCCCAACCATCACCAGGGAACTCATCCTCATAACTGGGCAACTCAACTCGACCCGAATCAATCTCCCTGAGATCATGAACTAAATCCTTGTAATGTTTCTTGACTTCAAACCATGTCTTTCCCGGAACTTGGGCGGCGATCTTTTGCCATCTATCAGGCGTTTCCTCAGGAAAAATAACGAGTGCTCTCTCGAAAAGCTTGTCATCAAGGCGAGACCAGGATGACGAAGAACTGCTAATCATCTTGCTGTTACTGAGATTTTTAAGTTTTTATTATTATTTTGGAAGAGAAGATTTGTATAATATGTGAGGATGTGTTGTGAATTTTATATGGAAATTGAGGTTTGACCAGAACAAAAAGAAAGATGAAGATTTTACTTTTGTCGTTTAATTAGTTGTGGATTAACGTTAAAACTTTCGGCTGTATATGATTAGGACATACAATTTATTTATATATTATAAAACACGTTGGGAAATATATTCTTTGGAGTTTGCTTCCATTACAGGTGAATGCTTTGTACACGTGTCATCGTACCAAAATGTCGGCTATTATTCACTTTTTAATTTTTTTAATTTTATTATTATTATTATTATTTAAATTTATCTTATGGTAGATTCTAGTTTATTTTTTCTTTTTTGAACTTTAATTCATTTCATTAGTAGTGAGGAATGAGATACATTCATTAATAAATCTGGTGGAGGTGGAGGCGGAGGTGGAGGATCAAAAGAACCTCTAGGATCATATTTAAAAAAGCTCTTAGCCAGCCTGTTTGTTGTTCTAGCTACATGTACAAGCCTAGCTGTATCTCTTCCACAACCGCATGAATTTTTAAGAAAGATCCTTCTCGTGGTTCTTGCAATTCTGATCAACCACTAAAGAGTCAAATTCAAAAGCAACGTCGCAAAGACCATGCATGGTTCTGATCGGTGCCATTGCTGACCTGCATCCCACCTTCCTTGACCCTACAAATAATAAAATCCTCCCACTATGTTCTCTGTATAAGAAAGTAACACAGGCACTTTTCTTCTCTTCTCTGAAATCTGCATCACAGTTGAGTTTGAGATATCCCACAGGAGGGGGTTGCCATACCTGCCTGACATTACTTGACAGTGATCTTAATCCTTTAGTTTGGTTATTACCAGTCTTTTTAAACACCATATCATGTTGTTCTTACCACAATTTTTTCGCCATCTATATTGTAGAGATTGGGTTGACGGTCTGGCCTTCAAAAATGGCTATGTTTCTTGCCTTCCATATTTGCCAACAGACAATAGCCATGAAGTCTATAAATTTTGCTTTTCCTTTCTCTTCTAATTTTTCTATTATAAATTACCAACGGCTTTTGAAATTTGAAAACTCCAGTATGCCATGTTCTAGAATATAACCACATCCAAGCTAGGTTGGCTATTGTATGCAGGCATCTAATATATGTGCTATTGATTCAACTTCTTCCTCACACAGCACACACAAACTTGTCTCTTCAATGCCTCTTCTACACAAGTTATATCTCAGCAAGCCAGAGCTTCTCGCGAACTTCTCCACAGAAAATTCTTAACTTTTGACTGGATGTTTCTATTCCAAAACTTCCTGGTCATCTGAGCTTCATTTCTTCTTTGATCCCTTTGACTTGCAGCAGCAGTATCATTTAATGAAACATAATATCCAATCCTCACTGTATAGCACCCGTTGCTTGTAAAATGTCACACCAGTTTATCATGACTTTTTTGTTCACCAATGGTGATTTTTTATTTGCCATATACTCCTCGTTTGAAACTAGTCTCATGAGAGTCATATCTCCACATCCTCAAATGTGTATCTATCAAATCCGCCACTATTTATTGTTGAGGGAGTTCTAATGAATCATTGGGTTTTATGAGTGGTTAGTCTTAAACCAACCTCTGCCTTAGAACCACTATATTAATGGAGTCGGGGTGTGGTATGATCTTTTATTGTACTTGATAATAAGGATTCGGTAGTGGGAGATTTTGTTCATGGAGATCTTCATATGGGAAGTCATCAAAGTGCATATACTATTATCAATTTGCACTTTGATGATTAAAACATTTTGTGAAAAGGGTTTTTGCAAAGAAATTGAGAGAGAGAAATTACTATTGGGAACTCGAGAGGTGGATTTAGTGAATTTCAACTGGAAGCTGCGGATTTAGTGGGTTTCAGTTTAATTACATCTATTTTTGTGTGAAAAAAGTATTAAATAATATTTATTAGGATGTCACGTATGGAAATAGACTATTAAGTTCATTATTACAATCAATTAAAATTGAAAGATTTTTGTGCAATAAATTATTATTAAATATATAATATTTTAATTACTAATATATATATATATAAAATGTATTATTAATATTTGAAAAACTTGAATTCCAATATTCACATTTAATAATCTAATATGGAGTTGTTTGGTAGAGCGATGGCTAAATGTGCGATTGGTATAAAAGTGTGATTATCAAATCGTCAATCGCTAAAAGCAGCTTACAGCTATTTATGTAATTTGCCGATTAAAGAGGAATTTTATCATAATCAGAGTTTTTAGTTGGCCAATTAAACATTACAAATTTTTTCTTGGCGATGCGTATATTGACAATCGGCAATTAGGGGTGTTTAGTTGGCCAACCAAACAGTCCCTATAAGCACTAAATTAAGGGGTTGCAGTTTTATTTATTTTAAAACTTGCATCTATAAATTATGAACATAAAAAAATATATATATATAAATTAAATTAACATAATATTGTTTAGACCATAAATTTAACTTGATATTAAATAATCTTTTTATCATGAGCATCAAATTAATATATATATTCAATAAGCCAATAATTACTATATGTTTAAACTCATTACAGACAAATTAAGCTTATAATTAAATTAAGTACGCAGCTAATTATCATTTTTGCCAACTAGTTTTTCCTTGTATGCATGAATCTCTTCTTGCTTTTACCTTTTCCTTTTTTTTCTTTTTCCTCCTTTCTTTTCTTTGTCAATTTCAAATTGGTGTAAAAAAAATGATCACGTGACCATATATTCATACATTTCTTCACGTATTGTTTTTATAACTAAATATTTAATTATTTTATATATATATATATAGTTAGTCTAATTCACACCAGAAAAGTTATTTAATTTTCATTGTATAGTTGGTTAGAAATTTTCTTAATCCTTTCTGTTGAAAAATCTTCTTTTGAAATATGCTAATGCTATGACCCAGTAGTGGTTGGTAGGTTAAAACAAAATTAAAATAGTTAGTAGAGTTTGGATAAGATACTACTCTATCTATGGTCACACTCACAATCGGGGTCCGACAAAATCAAATCTCCTTTCCAAATAATACTTTTTTTTCATTAATTTAATTCATCAATCAGTGTTTTCTTTAATCATCATATATACAGATTTAATTTATCACGATAAATTATATAATAATTAATAGCGATGAGATATATTAAATAATAATTATTTTATAAAATAAATATAATAATTAATTATTTAAATTATAAATATATATTATAATTAATATATTATATTACTATTAATTAGTTCATAATCTAATATAATATAATAAATTTACTTAAAAAATTTTCTTCGTATATATATATATATGGATAAAAATAAAATTTTGAAAATATAATTTTAAAAAGTTATCATGTCTAATTATTTTTTTAAATTTAAAATAATATTTTAAATTAATTATTTAAATATTTAAAAAATTATTTAATATTTTTTAAATTTTAAAACACAATTTCATACTAGTTTAAAATAGATTTAAAATACTTCCATAATGGATAAATAGTTGTTTTGACGTATGTTTGGTGAGGTGAATAGAAAAGGGATGAGAAACTCCAGAAAAAAAGATAAAAAAAAATCTTATCTTCACAATCAAATTATCCAACAAAAAAGGTCCTAAGATGCTAATATGCTATAAATAATTAAAACTGAAAAATTTACCTTTTGCAAACAAATAAATGACAGAAAACCATATTCTGTCTAATCTCATGATTATAATAATAATTAACTCATAAATAATAAGACAAACAAAACTTAATTATCTAGCATCACTCTGATTTGTATGTATCATGTCACTGTACCTGAAATTAGCCACAAATGTTTCAGTTTAATTATTCTATACTTAATTTGCTGTTTATTATATTTTACCAATTTGACATTTGTTCTTATAATTAATGATTAAGCAAGCAGTTTAAAGTTTAAGTTCTCTTATATGCCTAACTATTTTATAATATGACAAATTTATAATATTAACATCATTAATCTTTATATTTAATAACATTCCAACACTAATATTATTATCTTTAGATTAATATTATGAATTTAGTTAACTTTATTATTTTTTAGCAAATTTTTCTAACAAAAAAAATGATATTAGTGTTACAAATTAAAAGGAAAGTATTTAAATTTTATTAAATATAAAGGTTAATAATATTAGTATTACGAATTAAAAAAAAATAGACTGTAATATTATTAAATAGAATGGTGAAAAATGATAGTATAATAGCGCGCATGGTGATGCTTCTGAGTTTGGAGATTTTGTAGCTTGTTGCAAGAATTTCCTATCTAGACATTTTAATTGAAGAATTCTTCGTATTAATCGTAAAGCTAATAATGTTGCTCACACTTTAGTAAATAATTTTTTTTTCTTGTTAAATTTTATGTATTGGAGTCAGATTTTTAACTTCCTAGAAGGAGTACTTCTGACTGATTTTTCTATCAATACTTAATAAAGCGTTTTCTTTTCTTAAAAAAAAAAAAAGTTTATTATTATTACGAATATATTAGTGTTACGAATTAAAAAAAAAATAGATTGTGATATTATTAAATAGAAAGGTGAAAAATGATAGTGAAATTTGCCTTTAAAAGAGACTTATTGATAATTTTTATATAAAAATAATAAAATTTATAAACTAAAATAAATTAGAAGGAAAAAATTGACAAAGAAAGAATAAAATAACTATATGAAATTAATGAAATATTAATTTCTCAATAATTCCATATAATCTTCCTTAAATATATAGAAAATGTATATTAAAAAAAAAACTAAGAAGCTAAAATAATTTTTAAAAAAAGAAGTAATAATAACTTATATATTAAATTAATATTATTTTTTATTTTGACAAAAACTGGTAACTAGTCATAACAAGACTTGTAGTTAATTTTTAAATTTTTTTATTATGTTTAGTTTAGATATATAAAATATTAACATTTGATATTACAAAAATAATATAAAAAAATAAGATTAAAAAATAATGTTTGATATTACATAATAATAATTTAATAATATGAAATTTTTAAAAAAATAAAAAATAAATTTAAAATAATACTTAAAAAGCCTAGAGGTAGAAAATCTGATTTTAAGTTTTGATGAGTCAAGATCGGCGAGTCCGCAGCGAGTTTGTCTTGTTGGCTCCTTTCTCTGTCTCTGGTCTTGCTCTCAGTCAATGCTCCCTTCTCTACTCCTCTGCCCTCTCTCTATCTCTCTTACTGTTGCTGTAGAAAAAGGACTCAGGTACCTCTTTTCGCTCTTCTCATTTAAACATATCTTTCATTGTTAATGTCCATAATTATACTTTTCATTCTTTTTACTCCGATTTTGTACTTGTTCTTAGCTTCGCATATTCAAATTCAGTGTTATATGATTCATCATCTTATGCAGTTGCTAAAAGGCTCTAGTTAAAGAGTTAAAGAGTAAATGCGTTCCATTTTGTTCACTGCGTAAAATTTTATGTTTGGTTCTTGGAATTTTAGAGAATGGGAAAATGATTTAATATGGCTGAATTATTGCAAAGAAAGCCAAAAATAAAAAAAGCAAGTCACTGTCAATAACTCAGTATGTTTAGAAGTGGCTTTTCCCTTCTTTTTTTTTTTTGTTTTAATAACTTTTGGGGTTTTATTTGCGAAACCCTTTCAAGGAAGTCTTTTTTTCCCAAAATATGAAACAGACAATTTCAGATGCTTGATTTTGTTTTGTTATTATAGTCGGTAGTGGTTATAAAAATTTCTATGTTAATTGACAAAGTTCTTTGGTCTGTTGGTTGGTATTTCTTTATGTGATTGGGGACAGGGTAGGAAAAAAAAAGATAAGATCAACAATGAAAAATGAATTGGCTGAGGTTACTTACA
This sequence comes from Aleurites moluccanus, assembly GCA_948193065.1. Taxonomy (NCBI): domain Eukaryota; kingdom Viridiplantae; phylum Streptophyta; class Magnoliopsida; order Malpighiales; family Euphorbiaceae; genus Aleurites; species Aleurites moluccanus. The sequence continues at coordinate 97,392 of CANXYC013138376.1, forward strand.
ATGATATTTTGGTGACGGTTTTAGTTGAAATTTTGACTTTTTTCTGTACCTCTTTAATTTTTTTTTTAAGTAAGTCTTTTTCTTTTGTAACACATCAATGCTACATGAGTATCTCATTTGTCAAACAGTGTTGAATTAGGTGAAGGTGAAAGTATTTTCTCTTATTTTGTTGAATGCTATTATTCTCTATATTACAACCATTAGGGATTTTTTATCATTATTTAGGAGAGTCAGTTGAAGAAAGGACATGTTGTGTTTATTAATTAACCTTTTAATGAGGTACAGATCTTAGGTGAATAAGAATATAAGATCATCAATAGAATGCCTTAAGCCTTTCTATTTTTTTTTTTTTTTTACAATTTTCTTTAGAAAATTGCAATTCATATTTCCTAGTGAGAATACAGATCACATGTTATTGTTAATGCTTGTCTTAATGATTTCTTTTAACTAAATAATCGTAGAAGGCCTTATCTTAATGATTTCCTTTTAACGAAAAGTTGCGGTGAAAATCCTTAGAGATATGGACTTTGAAAATGATGATTTGTTAATTCAAGAATGCATACCAGTGTAAACTTTACTTGGTCTAAATTGAAGTAATTTTTTTAATAAATGGCATGAGATGCATAGGAGCGTTAAAATATATGAAGCACAAGGTTGTAAATGTGAATCACGTGGGTTTGCAAAACATAACAGAATTTATAGTTTGTACATGGTTCATTAATGCTTTGCTGTATCAATATTGTGCTCAAACAATGTGCATATGGTCAGTTTTGGAGATGTTTGATTGGCAACCAAAGAGAAACTGTTTGAACTTGGTGTTGGTCAATATAGCAACTGACATAGGATGGTGAAGAGTTTTGCTAGGGGTGATGCAGGTCACTGGCTGTGGTTTGTTTAGTTGTTATAAACAAATATGGTGTAGCCTGTTTATAGTTATGTGCATATGGTGTGAATATCACTTAGAACTAAACTATGTGAAAAATTGCTATGTTACTAGAGATATGACCATGTGCATATAATATATGTATTTGTAGTGCTGAGAAGGCATTCAAGTATAGAGATATGACTTTTCCCATGTTGTATTAAGTTCTAGTGTACACTTTGCACAAGGAATTTTATTTCCTAATTAAATCTCATTGGTATTGTCTTTGGCGAGTTACATAAATGTGTGCTAAGCAAATTGAACTTGATATAAATATGCAAAAATTCAAGCACAATCTGCTGCAGAATTCATTTTCTGCACTTGGATAATATGCCTTTGATTGGAATATTGATTCAGGCTTGCTCATTGTTAGATTTATTTTGGCAACCCTGGGTTTGTATGCGTTTCATCATACACAATACCTTAAGAATGCAGAATCCTTCCAATGCAGTAATGATGGTCTATAATTGATTTCTGTTGTACATATTCTGTGAACATAATGTTACACTATTGTTCTGTGCACAATGTGAGCAAAAGTCCAGTTTTTATGAGGTTTTATCATCATTTATTATATTCTTATGCTATAAAAACCAAATTTTCAACCAAGCGTCTATCATTTTAAGAATCAGTGTAGCTTTATGAAATGTTATGTGGACCTTGTTTTGACCACCTATTCTGGTGTGTGAAAATAGCTTACAAATCTTGAATTTCTGTTTTTTCTCTGCTTGTTAATTGATCAAAATTCCTGGAATGAAAAAGTCAACCTCATTAAGCTTATTTTTTTTTTTTTGGTTGAAATATAAATTCTCTCCAACTAGAGACTACATTGGAACCTCCTGAAACAACATCAGAGGTGAATTATTACCCGGTCCATGAGGCAGAGTGCAGTAGGAAGTTAACAACCTGCCCTGCCCTTATCAAATTATACCAAAGTTGCACCTTAAACAAGATGATTCAAAACCATTCTTTTTCAAATTTCATCACAGATATGTTTGTGTTTTGATATGCTTAAGGTGAGAACAGTATCTGGTTTGTGTTTGAAACTGGTTTCTTTTAGTCAATTAGTTTTCCCTTGACAATTGCACTGCATGCTTGAATAAAAGAGAAATTGAACCTTTGTTGCACCATTCAAAAACATTATACCATGAACCTTGACTTAAAGCTTCAAAGTTTCTTAAATATATTCAACTTGAAGGCACATCACAAACTTCTTAGTGTTTCTTTTTGTTTCTTTTCTTTTTTCTCATTTCACAACGCAGGTTGAATTGGACTGAAATAAGATAACAGCTTAATCAAGTTGACCAAAGATAAATGTTGTCGAGGCTCTAGCTTGAAATCAGTAAGAGTCAATTGCCCTCCAGTTACCCAATGGGTATTTCAGTTACAAACAGTTTGACTATTTAACTTCAATTTCTTACCAACGATTTCTATTCAACCTTTTTAAAAAAAAAATGAAAAAAAAAATCTATATAACTCCCTATGAAAAAATCCGTAATCTTTTTATTACTTTCACCTTTGCTCGCTACTTGTGAGGAAAAAGAATTCACTATTTGTGAAGTTAAGCTTGGTTCATCATGCTTGCCTATTCTGGCGTAGAAAAGCTACCTAGGCCTATGCAGCAGGGCTGCTGATCTACATGTTCTCTTAATCAAGGCCAATTCAGTTGTTCCCAATCCCATAGTGGTTGTGGTAAACCATCAACCATCTCACTGTTGGTGGTTCCTGCACTCCCAGGGAGGTCAGCATGGTCTCCTCCTGAGCATGAAGTCTCAGATGAGCTTGTGTTGTCCACTGTTCTAGGGTCTTGAGCAGATGTTGTAGCTTTATCACCAAGAAGTTGTGTCTCTCTCGCCACAGCTTCTAGTGGACGTCTGTCAAATGCTCGAAAGCTCCCCGATATTATGTAGACACGGCACAAACTGAATTCATGCCTCAGCTACATGTAAGAATGGCGGATAAACAAATGAGGATTAGAAATGGAAAAAAAATAGATGCTCCATGACTAGCTCTTCTTTTTTTTCCTCGTAGAAAAACAAGATTTACGTAACTATATATACACCTGAGGAACAGTGGTACTGGATGAGTCGGCTACTCCTTCAATGGCTCTATACTCATGCATCTTCCATTTGGTTTTTCTTCCTGTAGGAGCTCTCCCTTTATAGAAAACCATTGTTTTCTTCACTCCAATCACTCTGTTATCTGATGAGTAAACGTAACCAGGAGAACCAGTGGCCTTCCAGTACCCTGTTGCTGTAGTGCGGCTGGGTCTGCCTCCTCTTGCTTCTCTTTCTTGTCTGGCTGTAAAGAAGAACCATTGCTCAGTGTCTCCTTGACATCGTTCTCCTGCAAAATCTGCAACACAATGCAAGGATCAAACTTTAAAGTACTATTCAACTTCAACGTGAAGCATCTTTGAACACTCAATTTAACTTCATCAAGAGAAAAACAAAAAAGTTTAGAAGAGCGAAAAAGATTCTGTACTTGGGAGATTCCATGGCTCTATATCGTAAATGTCAATTACTGGGATAACACGGTGTAGTTCCTCTCTCTTTCCTTCTAACTTGTTATGCAGATAGAAGGAAACTAGTTCTTCTTCCGTAGGATAGAAGCGAAAACCTGGTGGGAGGTCCCCCATTGTTTTTTCTTTTTGTTGATATTGTTATTATGTTTTGCTGTTATTATGTTTTGCTATTGTCTATGCATATTTGCCATGAACTCTATATATATACCTTTATTGAGGGAAATGGTGGGAGATGGATTTGCCGAGTTAAATGAGAAAAAATGGCGAGGTTTGTGATTGGTGGAAACTTCCACGCGATTGTCTAAAGAAGATAATAGATTTTGTCCTATGATGTTTCTCCACTCGTCGATATACAATTCCTCATCCAATGAAAAGCTCATTTGAACCAGTCAGCCATCCCTTCATCCCCTGTATTGCCAGTCCAAGATTTGTTAGCTGCACCACACGGCTAATATAATATTAACCATTCATATTTTTGTTTATTGGGGTCCTTAAAATATGATATTATTTATTGTTCAATGTGGAACACTTTTTAGGGGCTGTTTGGTTGGTCAACTAAACACCCCTAATTGCCTATTGTCAATATGCGCGTCGCCAATTGAGAAAATTTATAATGTTTGATTGGCCAACTAAAAATTTCGATTATGATAAAATTTCTCTTTAATTGGTAAATTTAATAAGCAGTTATAAACTGCTTTTAGCGATTGGCGATTTGACAATCACATTTTTATACCAATCGCATATTTAGTCATCGTTATACCAAACACTCCCTTAGAGTTGATGATTATCACGATGTGGGGCTTATACGTGCTACGGGGAGAAACGACAAGTAGTTCTTATTTGTACGCTGAGCAGAGCACCCTGTGCAGTGGAGTAAATTGTCACTTTCCTGCTGTTAGCAAGCATGTCAATTGGTATCCTCTCAGCAAAATTTTTGTACAGGCTTATTTTATACATTCAAATTAATTGTTTTGTCTATTTTTTTCAATAAAAAAAACGCCAATATTTTTTTTAACTTTACATATTCTTGTCTTAATGAATTGATATATATGCCCAATTTAAATAATTCTTAACCCATTTTCTTTTGATAATTTAATAATTTCGAATTTTGTTAGTATTTTATTTCCATGAATTGTTTACTATGATCCTCTTGTATATAAAACACCAATAAAATGTGGCAATATTGTCACAGCTAATATGGTTATTGTTATAGAGCAATCAATATTTTCTAAGATTTAGTTTAATCCATAAATATGCAAGTGAATAAGAGATTCAAGTTTAAGTTTATTGTTCAGTGGATAGATGCATTGTTAAATTATTTCTATCAATGCAAGTAAAATTATAATTTATTTTTAGTATTGGAATTTATTTATCGTCATATATATACTTACTCTTAGAATACGTATAGATTTATAGCAAAAACTTGATTTGATTATGGACTAATAAGTTTAAATAAACAAATAATAATATTTGAATATTTTGAGTTGGAGTTAGATAATATAATAATATATTAAAGATAGATAGTATAGTTATAAACAAAGGAACAATGTGAAGGAGAAGGAGTCGCATGGACAATGATATGTTGATATGGATGAATATTATTGAGCTTTAGAAAAGGGTTAACCAATATTTGATGCTTAAGGGAATCTAATGAAAGAGACATAAATAAAAATGTATCAGCCCCATTTCTACTTATAATCTATAATAGTTGAGGACCCAGTCATGGGTTCAATCGAATAATTATTGAAATTCAAGTAAAGCATCAACGCGGACTTCTGATAATAACCTCATTGTTTTACCTTTTCATAGCCGCGTTATAAGCCCTCTCTCTTTTTTTTTTTTTTTTCTCCTAAAATAAAAATATACTAAAGTCCTATTCTCTTCCACATATATATGTAGGGGAAGGTTTTGACTTTCTCTCACTTCAAATTTGAACCATTTTAGACTTTACAAGAAACAATCAGCTTTTTAAGAGTAATTTAGGAGTTCATAAATCAACTCCATTTTCCTCAAAAATTTACTTATAATTTACACCTCATTTAATTTAACTGTTGATATAAATTATTAACTAATAACTTTTTATTATAGAGTAAAATCGAAAAATTTAGTAGTGACAGAAAGAGTATTTTAATTATTTTATTTAAAATTTAACGAAAATAATAAAAAAATAAACAGAATGACTAAATAATTGACGGTGACAAAATCCAAAAATACAATCATGTATTTCTCAAAATATAAAGATCACTTCGTTAGTCGGACTAAAATTTAAGGATTAAATTATAATTTGTTTAAAAATTATTATGAGTTATTAGTTGTTAATATATTTAATAATCATTAAAAATAAATATTTATATATATATTTTTATTAAAATATTATTTTTAATTGAATAATTTAATTTTTTTACTTAAATGAATAGGAGTTTTTTTTAAAAAAAACAAAGACTCCAAATTAATGCAATTGTTTAAAAAAAAAACAGCTTATCTAAAATTTAAAATGCACGCAATAGTATGAACCAATTAGAATAATATAATTGTATGGCTATTAAATTTAGTGACTTCATTTGACCTTTTTGCAAATTGACATTTTGAGTTTTTCTGCCTTAATTAAGATGTAGATTTTGAAATTAGATATCGTAAGCAATGACATAAATTCAATTTAAATTATCAATAACATGTCGTGGCATCTGTAAACTTGCCACTTAATTATTATTATTGATTTACAACAGCTATATAGATCCACCATTTGATTTATCTATTTTTATATAATTTTAAGTATTTAAAAAATAAATGTTAATTAATTAATAAAATTTTTAATATGAAAATTTTTATTTTCATACATTTTAAATTTTTTAAAAATGAAGAATGATTAAATATTTTTAAAATTTGAATTTCTTATATTTCAAAAAACATATTCAATTACTAAATTTTTAAAAATCTGATTTTATAAGAAAATATATTTATGTATTTATATTTTCATATTTAAATTTAAAATCGAACCATAACATTTTATTTATTAATTATATTTGAATATAAAATCATATGAATTTATACTAATAGATGCTTCCACTAATTAAATATCATCAATAAATAATAAAATGAAAAAGAGTCATCAAAATCAAACAGTGTTTATCTAATTAATTAGAACTAAATATTTAAACCATTGAATTATTAGAATAAGAAATAACTTAAAAGAACTATATAAATATAATTATTACATATAACTGCATCAGTAAATTTGATTGCCAATGCATCATAACCCCCTAACACAATTCACTAAAATAAACATATTGAAAAGCTTAAGCCACACATTGAGTTTACTCACATTATTCATGAATTAAAACAACAATTAATTAAGGGATACCAATGATGGGAAAGAAGGGAACATAATAGCTAGAAGGTGCTAAGCCCCACTCTCTTGGAAGAGGCACATCAACTATCTTGGAGGAACCAATGTCTTTTAGTTTCCCATTTATTCTTGACCTATGGCATGTTGTGGAGAATACAATAGGAGTGGTGATAGTGTATGAATTAGAATCATGGGCTTTCACAATCTTGGACACCATGTTTTTTCTTGAGGCACAAATCTGGTATGTACCACCAGCAAGCTTGGCTAGGCAATTCAATGGTTTTGAAGTTGTTGTTGATGTGCCCGAAGGAAGCTCAACCTCGAAGGATCCTTCACTTCTTGTTGTAGTAGTTGTCAATTTTTTCACATTAGCACACTTCACTACAACCTTAATGCCTGAAACAAGGGATAGTCAAGTAAAGATAAAATTGGGTCTCAATCTTACTCTTTGCATATGGAAATATTAGCTATTTACCGAAAATATTTTGCTATAATATCAAATATCCTATCAAAGAAATGACATTTTAGTACTTTCAGTGCTCCTAAAATGTGATGAGAACAAAATTAACTTGACTTAATGATGAAGGAAGAGAAAGAACTTCGCAGGCTGCACTAAAGAAAAAAGAAATCGTTTTGAGTTTATAAAAAGAAACCTGAGAAATTGTAATTGGGAATGCATAGAGGACATGAGATATTTCCTCTCACGACTTGGCATGCAGCACATGAGACCTCATTATTCAGGACTTGACATTTTGATAACTCAATTCCTGAAAGAGCCAAAGCAAAGAGCAAAACTACCACACCAGGTTTAATAGCCATTGAAGTAATGGGATGCCAATGCTTTGGTGCTTATAAATAATAATCAGAAATCCAGAATGGTGGACAGCATCCATAGACCACATATTTATTAAATGGTCCTATTGCTCAGTAGTTGGTGTTTTTTCAAACTTGCAATTAATTTTAATTTCTTTGCCTACTTCCTGTGAATTTACATTGATAAAAATCACTAGATTTTTTTTTCTGTCTTTCTTTACATTATCTGACACAAACCATCTGAGGACTTAGTTCAATTATAGTTTGTAAATTGTGTATCATACCATTTTGGTTTGCGCCATGGGATCAGTAGTTTAGTGGTCATGTTTACTAGTTCATAAGATAAAATTTAAGAGTTCAAAAGCTACATCATGTCTCTTGATACTAAAACAAATAGTTTGAATTATAACCTCCGCAATTGAATTGCTAAAAAAGAATTCCATTGGTTGTTTTTTCATGTGAAATTTAATTGCTACATAACATAGCAAAGATTTTATTGTTTGCCTTTAATAGAAAGTTTTTAAGTACTTAAAATATATTGAATAGATATGAACAATCAATTCAATAAGAAACATGAAATTAAAATGGAAATCATAACCACTCACAAATTACCATACCACCACCCCCAAGTGGTCATCTTTATCAATTATCATATTTGAGATCGACAAGTACATATAATTAATTCTCTTACTCCTCAGTCCTTCACCTGCCCTATAATATAACAGAGGAAGGTAAGCAGAGAAAGCAGTGAGATTAAAGTAAGAAGCTGTAACAGATAAATATTATCCAATTGGCTGAGATTACACCAACAATTTTGTCTTCTACTCATTTTGTAGGGCAGCTTTTAAATCATCCAAGCCACCACCTCCAATTATGGTTGTCTCTGCCTCTTCACTTCTCACTATCTTCTCCTTTCCCTTCCCTTTCAATACTTATGGAAAAATTGTTACTTTCTCTCTCTGACCCGACATGTCACATTAATTGGAATCACATTTTTTATGGAATTTGTAGCTATACACTTCAAAATGAAAATTCTTATTCGTTTGAAAATTAAATTGAATTGAATCAATTTAGTATGTTACACTATATTTTGATTATAAAATTCAACTCAAATGAAGAAATCTATTCAATATGCGTGCATTAAAAAGATCTAAGTTTTGAATTTTGTACTCAAACTTAACCCAACGACTGAAATATTAAGAATGAAGACTCAATCAATGAAATTCTAAAAACTCATACTTGGCTTGACTTGATTGAATTATCATTAAAATTTGATATAAATTTATTTGTTCAACATATTAAAGCTTAAATTAACTTATTAAATCTTTCAAATTGAAATTGAAAATCATAAATTATTGTTTAAAAGAATATGAAACATATTTACAATTTGATCCAAGTAAATGTTTTGCTAGTAACCAATAAACTACTACTTAAAATATCCACATTGATTAGACTGAACATTTTATCACATTATTTATAAAAAAATTTAGTGTCAAAATATTTAAAAAAAAAAGTGATATGACGCATAAAAAAATATAAGCGACAAAAGGTCACATAATGAAAAAAAATATCCTAATTATATATTAAGAGTTGTGTTTCCCCCTAATGATGTCAGCACGTATGAATTCTAAATTACATTGAAAAGAAATACAGGTAATTCATTTTATTCAACACATGCAATTACATCAAACAACTAAATTGGACACATTAAATTCAAATGGAAGTCGCTTCATTCTGCACCTGCAGGCATAGCTTATTAGTAGATGTTTATACAACTTGCTCATAGATATATATATAAATTACATCGCCGTTCTTATATTATAAATGAAGAACCATATACCAAATTATACGTTGATGAATTATCAGGGGATTAGACACCTAACAATGTGAGCTCATAATTAAAGAAACAGACATGTCCACTTCATCACATTCAATTGCCAACTCAGGCCCTTTTTTTAAAAAAACAAAAGCAATAAAGTTGGAGAAATTCTTAAATTGGATTTTTTTTTTGTCTTCAATGGGTTGTCCTCATTGGGAATCAAAGTCATCTAAGTCATGTGGTTAAGTTTGTTTCTGAATTCTAATATCTATTATCAGTAAGCACATGTGGTGAGTATAATCGAGATAGCAGAAATTAATTTAGAATATTAAATGCAACTAACGCAAAAATGCTTACATGTCATGTTCTTTCAACTCTTGTAATGCATTGTAGGGGAAAGGGGGAGAGTTTTAGCACGTGTAAAATTGTTTGTAGAATCTCAAAATCAACAAATTAACCAGTTGCATGCAAATAGATACAGGGAAAATTCAATTCTTGCCTACACCCATTTCTGCACAAGAAAACCAGCAAGCCCAATATAACCATAACTCCAAAGAATCAGAAATTATTTGTGAGGGGATCCTAAAATATTCGTCTAACAAAAATAATTACTTCATACAGACAAAAACTTGCATAAAACTGGCAGCGCAGTAATGAAAGTCCTATCCTATGACTAAGCCCCAGAGGTTGCTGACAAAGCTACTGTATAATTTCTCTAATTACAACTTGACACATCCAGCTAGAATTTCTATTTTTGGACAGATAAAAACAAGAGTTTATTGTCTGAATATGTATATTGCTTCCCACCTAATCAAATCTAACCTGGACACACGTATCAAATACTTCAAATCTTGTGAAATCAGTATAACAACCACCATAGTGAGAGATGCAATGCCATTAATCAAATAAAAAAAAAATCCACCTAAATAGGTGGAAATCCAATTCACTTTTCATATTAGAGCAGGCTGGCAAATATATCTTCTATTTATGGAAAGTGATGATGCAACGAAGTAAGGAAACAGAAATAGAGAAGTGATAATCAATCTTTTAGTGCAATCTGATGGTGGCTTGCATCAGTTGCACATCGCAAACAAAGGAGAATTGCAAGGCAAGTTATAGAGATTAAGTTCTTTCATTACATTTGATTTGAATCTTCTTAAACATTTCAACTAAGCAAACAATAAGCAAATTTTCTACTCCAATTCTATCTCAAGTAACCTAAGGATGCAAATTATGTGTACAAAATGAGTTGTACAGCCACAAGATTTGATGCATCATAGGAAGACTTTACATTTGACCTAACAAACCCAGAGTACAGAAGAAAATAAAAGAAAAAATGTTAAATCTATAGCCAAAGCAAACTAATATAATAAATTAGGGGCAATGTAATGGGTAACAGCCAGATTTTCCGATAGACATATGAGAAAGAGCAGAAAAATCGAGGTGCTGTAAGCCTTCAAGCGCTAAACAATAGAACCTAGATAGAAACTCCAGTGAATCATCTTTAAAGTCGAATTATGGAGCCTCAGCAAATCCTGGTAAGTTGGTTCGCCACAATTTTTATTTTTTTTTATTTTAACAAATTTACTCAATCTCAAGGTTAAAAAAAAAAAGATACAGTAAAGCCCCTCCCAAGGATTTCCTAAACATTCACAAATTTCATTCTCTTGCAATTACATCAAGAGAGAATATCACCAAATAAATGCTCAGTAATACAAATTAATATTGTTCCAATGTTCATTTCCGTTATCTAAGTATGATGGAAACAGACGTGCTACCAGCTTATTCAATGATATTCACTAAATCTAAAATTCTGCTGTTCAATCAGGAACCATCTAAGCAATTTGAAACCAATAAAAGGACTACCATACCCATCACATTGAACTAGAACTTGAAGAACAGAAAAATTGTTAAAATTGAAGGGTCATCATGCTTAAAATACTAACAAGGCATTCATCAATTTTTTACTGATGTTTAATGAGAATATAAAAGTAAATATATAAAGAGAGAAAAGTTAACACCTAAAACTAAAAGCCTGTCAAAACTAGTATAATAAACATTATCCATCGTCAATCTTTAAACAAGGGTATTAGATATCCTCTTCATATCTCCCACCAAACATTAAAAAAAGGTACTTGTTCTTACTTTTTCTTTCCTTTCTTATCCAACAGTTTTAAATATTAAATTTTTTTGTCATTCTATTTCGACCCGAACACCCACTCTGGTTGTAAATTGGACATCAGTATATAATCCTTGTGCAGAAACATTGCAGAATGGTTTTATTGATACTGAAGTAACATATAGCATTTCTGACTTCAAAAAAAGTATAAGATCTTAAAAATCCTACTGCTATCAACGCTTTCAAAGGGAAATACCCATAATCCAGCCTTCTCCAGTTAAGAGCATAACAACAATGAGCAAGTCCGTAGGGTCACAATAATCCAGCATAGTATCCACATTCCCTAGTCATTGCAGCACACTCCCACACAATTCACAAGCATTCTCAAATATCAATAACAAACCTAAAAGTCTTAGTGCATGTTTAGCACAATATCAATGGAATGTAATCAAATAAAAATTCATTGCTGATTTTGTCAAGCAATTAATATTAATTTTAGCGGATATTTGCCTAGCACTAGCTGACCTCCATCAATAATCTTAGACTTTGAACAATTATTAGACTCATAATACTACTCCTAATTAGTTTCAATAAACAAAGGCAAAATGTAAAATAATCTCCACCAGAAGTTAACATATGCATAATTTTCCCCTCCAAAAAAACCTCAATATCCAATTCAATTAGCTTAATCTTCCACAAATAATTATAACAAAAGGAAAATAAAATGAGGAACAAGTAACAAAAAACCCTCAATAATCAATCAATCGAGAAAACCAGTACGCCGCCACACCGCGTTTCTTACCTGTCTAAGATCCCTTCCTTTTAGCGTCCTTCCGACCCCTTCCAACACCGAGAACGCCACAATCGGCGATTGGGCTCTCGCCACGATCTCGTGCGGCGGAAGCATCTCCCTGTCTCCTTCCTCCTCATCCTCGTCAATTTCGTCAAATTCTTTATGTCTCCTTCTCATTGCCATTGATAAAACAGGCACGTTAACCGGCGCAGACTGCGGCTGATGAAACTTAAAAGAAGAAAAGGATGTCGAGATCGGCAATCTTTCCTGTGGAGGCTTGGGAACAGAAGGAATGAAACGAGAAGAGGAGGTGGATGAAGCAGGCGAAGAAACGACTGTTTTCTGGTACAGATGGTGGTGGGAATTGGTTTTGCGCTCCGGAAGGGCTGCCAATATGCCGAAAGATTCCAGTTGAGGGAAGGCTTTATGGCCATGAGAATGGAGGTGGGGGGAGGAGGGCGGGCTATTTTGGTGTTGATGATGGAAGTTGTTGGAAGCTTCTGAAAAATCGCCGGTGGAGAAAATATCGTCCTCGTTGAGCTCGTTTTCGTCGTTATTGGCAGTTGTATCGGTATTCTGTTGCGGCGCGCGAGGGAACGCGCCAAGGAATCGTTCAGTTGAGGGCGTTTTCCGGTGACGAAAACGGGCGGATCCGTTTATGTCCATATCGGAATGGATAATTGGTTTGATTTGACGGAATTTGTGGGTTGAATCCAACAAAGAGTGACGTGGCAGAGAGAGTAGAGCTAAAGTAAAATGGTTAATTATAAATTTGGTATTTATATTTTTTTAATTTTATTATTTTAGTATCTGAATAATTTTTTTATTCAATTGAATATCTGAATTTTCTAAAAATGTATTATGAAAATGTTTTTGGCCGAATTTTGTCACCTGCGTACACGATCAATATTGTTGGGCTCGTTTGGTCATCTACATCAACACACAATTAAAAAACAAAACTAAAAATACGAAAATAACCTTACAATCTTCATTATGTCTCATTTTTTTTCCTATTTCCTATCCCTCTCCTTTCTCTTTTGACACTTCTATATCTCCTTATTCCCTTTCCCTCAACTACCTTTCTCATATTTTCCTCCATTTTCTCATAAAACCATACAGATATCAAACCCTAATACAAAAAAATCAAATAAAACCAGCATCAAAATCATTAAAAATATAGCTAGAACAAGTTAATAGAAACACACCCCCAAACAATTACAAAAAAAATTAAAAAAGCGAAATTAAATTGAAAAAATGTAATTTTAAAAAATGTAAAATCCTATAACGACTGATCGACTTGAGAGAGGAGATCGGAAGAATAATGTGGAAGGAAGTTGAGGAGAGTGGAAAGTGTTGTCTCTGTTTGCTTTGGATGTATCATTTTTATCGATCCCAGTGTTGTATCTATTATTTTATTTTTTTTTCACAATAAAAAAACAACAAAGAAAAGGAAACAAAAACAAAAGGAGGAATCCAATTTTCTTTTCTTCCAAACACAAAAAAAATAAGAAAAAAAAAAGAGAAAGCAAAGAGGCGCGTTGTTTAATACGAATCGTTGCAGGAACCACTATTATATAAATATGAAGCCTCTCACCATTCCTTTCTAATTTCTAATTTTTATTCTTATAAAATCAATGTGAAATCACAACAACCTTCTCTTTCTTGTTAACGAGGGAAACAGAGCAAGTGATGGCGAAAAAACGGCAGACATGACTCTCAATTCAGAGAGGTGTTGAGATAGTGACGATGGTAAAAAGAAGGTGAAAGGGAATTGGAGCTAGGGTTTCAGCGAAGGAGATGAAAATTAGTAGGGTAATTTTGACTTTTTGTTTTAACAATGATGTGGCAGGCTGATGAGGATGAGTTAACGAGTCTTATAATACTGATTATGCATTTAGATGAGGTTCATTAGGCCAAAAACAGCGCAATGATGCACTATTGCAATGTTTAAATACTTGATTGAGTAAAAAAATTGTTCAGACACTAAAACAGTAAAATTGAAAAAATATAAATACTAAATTTATAATTAACTAAATGTAAAATAATGAGATAAAAAATATGTGACATAGTCTAATGCTTTGTTTGATGTTCTAATTATAAAAAAAAAATAAAAAAAATAAATAAGAAAAATATAAAGAAAGTAAAAAAAAAATTATAATTTCTCTTATATTATTTAAATTTTTTATTTACACAAAGAAAAAAAAAATTAAATTTGTTTACTATATATTTATTTTTTTTAACCTCATTTTTCAAATTTATCTCCTGTAATTGAGTGATAGTTTAATTAAAAGTGAGTGTCTTAATTTCTGTACAGTACAAACATTTAGTTTATCTATTTTTTTCTCTTTTTTTTTTTAAGGTCCAATCAATTATGGAAAACTAAGACATGAAATATAGACAAAGCATTGAAACAGACAAGGAAGACATAATGGAGATGAGGACCAACATTCAGTATTTTTACATTATTTATGCTTTTTAACTCATTATTTATTTCCATTTCTCTTTATTTTGGAGATAAATTATTTTGTTTCTAAAACGTATTTGAGAAAATATGATTTGTTTTTATTTTTATTGTCTTTTTTTTTTTTTATTTGTCTTTTTAAATTTTTAAAATAATATTTATTCACTTTTTTTATTTTATTATTATAACATTTAATTAAAATATAATAATTTAATTTAAAATAAAATTAAAGATATAAAATTAAATAAATTATTTTAAATATAATTAATAAATATCTTAATATGTGTGTAAAATTTTAAATGATAAATTAATTAAAAAGGAAGGAATATTTCTTTTGTTATAAAAGTAAATGAAATAAATTTTCTTAATTTATTTATTTATTTATTATTTTAACTCCACTTCTCTTACAACAAACAAAATTTAAAAGACGAAAAATCGTAGCCGTTTGGTTAGATGGAGGTTATTCTAGAATTAGTGTAGAAGATTATTTTACTGATAATGAATTAATGAGTGATAAGAGTGAGAAAGTCGGCTTGTTCCGAGGAAAGGTGAGCGACTGAGCGTGGCATGGGCCCTTTAAGTTGAGGTTATTTCACTGGTTCATCTGAACAAATCTGTATTTTTATCTTACTTACCATACACTCGTTAAAAATTAAAATTAAAATAATATTAAGTAAATAAATTTAAAAATAAAATAAATAAATGATAAATAAAAATTTTAAAATATTTGATAATTTAAGATATTGTAAAAAATATAATTTTATTAATATTTTTTAATTTAACTCATTTTTTAAATTAATTTATTTATATTTTTATAATATAACTGTTTTATAATTATATTTTATTAGAAATAATCACTTTTAACGAGTATTTTTAAAACACTCATTAGAACTTAAAAATACTTTAAAATAAATGTGTTTAGGAGTTGTTGTATATTTTTACACAATAACCTTTTATATAAAATATTTTGAGGATTTAAAAATTTTTGTAAAATTATAATTTAATAATGTTTGATGTAATAAATTAAATAATATATTTTTTTTGTGCTAAATAAAAATCAAATAAATAATAAAAAATACATTACAAATGCGATAGATTTATATCGTTAAATTTAATACATAAAATTTATAATATATTTTTTATTATTTATTTAATTTTTTTAATAAAAAATAATATATCATTAAATTTATTATATCAAACATTATCAAATTATAATTTTTAAAAATTTTTATAAAAATTTTTATATATCCAAAAATATACCACACGAGACTCAACCCAAAATAAATTATTTTGTTTTTAAATTGTCTCCAATTTGTTAAGCAGAGGGAGATAGCTATCCGGTCCGTTCTCTGTTGGGACCCAATATTTAACTTAACGGGCTGGGCCTATACACATATTTAGAATAAAATGAAAATTCAAGGTCTTTTTAGTAAATAGACCCATCGTAAAACCCTAGATCTATATAATCGCCTTTTTAAGTGTTCATTGTTCCTCTTTCATTTGCGAGTTTTGCAGCAGCTTCTAATCTTAAGCCATGGTAAGCCCAAATCTCAATATCTCTCTGCTCTCTATTCAGTCTATGGATATATTGTTTTTTTTAACGAATGTCTTACTTCAAAATGCAATTTTTGAAGGATATGGTGGTATTGGTTTGTAAGTTAGTAAGTGTGATTACTGCTGATTTCACTGTAATATGTTGATTTTTTTAACAGTCGAAGAAAAAGACTAGAGAGCCAAAGGAAGAGAATGTCAGTCTCGGGCCTGCTATAAGAGATGGAGAATATGTTTTTGGGGTTGCCCATATTTTTGCTTCTTTTAATGATACCTTCATTGTAAGTATCCACTTTAAATCTAACCTTGAATCAATTATGTATCTTTTCATTATCATTTTTTTTCATGTTGGTATAAATGATTTTCTCGTTCATCACTGCAGCATGTCACTGATTTATCTGGGAGAGAAACCATGGTTCGCATAACCGGTATGTTTTACATCATATCCTTTTTTTTTTTCTTTTTATAGTTGGATTCCCTTATAGGATCAGAATAAAATAGTGAGGGCATATCTGTTTATTTATTCACTAAACATTACATCTGCTTATTTGAAAAGACATAGATGAGTCGATAAGTCATTTTATTTATTTTTTCTATGTCGATTGGAGAATGTAGAAACTTCTGATATAGGACAGTTGATGTAGAGACATCCCAGATATTACCATTTTAAAGTTGCAAATCTTTTTAGAGTTTATATCAGTAGACTATCTGTGATTTGGGTGTTCACTCATTGAACTGCTACTGTTGGATGGCCATTAAGGCCTTCGGTGTTTCGTTTACTTTGAAATGTAAAGTTTTTGAATTTTAATGTTATTGCATTTAACAAGTGCAGGTGGAATGAAGGTTAAAGCTGACAGGGATGAATCTTCACCATACGCTGCTATGCTTGCAGCACAGGATGTTGCAACAAGATGCAAGGTCCTTGTGTTTTACATTTGATGTTATGAATTTCCAAGTAAATATACTCTGTTGGCATTTTATTATTTCTTCCCAACCTAAACAGTCACTTTGTCTAAATCTACCTTTGAAAGCAACAGGAACTTGGCATTACGGCCCTTCATATCAAGCTTCGTGCTACAGGAGGGAACAAAACTAAGACACCTGGTCCTGGTGCTCAGTCTGCCCTAAGGGCACTTGCTCGTTCTGGAATGAAAATCGGTCGTATTGGTAAGGCATTAATGTAACATTAGAGTTATTTAACCATGATTTGTAATTTGAGAAACTTAAGATAAACATGACTTATTAACATTCCTGTTTGCATTAATTGGTTTCTAGATCCACTCTTTTGGAGTGAGACTAAATGTCAAACTTCAATTGTGACCTTGGCATTGTCAAGTTTTGTTTACTTTTTCATTTGAGAAGCCTTGGCTCGGTAGTGAATTTTGCAGTGTTGATCTTAATGATTTCTTTTGTGTTTTCAGAGGATGTGACACCAATTCCAACAGACAGCACTCGCAGAAAGGGAGGTAGAAGGGGAAGAAGACTGTAGATTGTTTCCCTTCAATTGCAAATCCAGTGGTGGTGCTTTTATTGATTGGTTATGTTCAGAACTTTTAGGTCCGCAGGAAAAAGGTCTTTGAAGTTATTACTTTTTTTTTTTGTAGTTTTTTCCTGTGGTTTTATCCTGAATTTTAAGCTCTGTAGAAACATAATGATACGAGTTAGTGTGAATTTTGTTAATGAGGTAATGTTTGAAGTCACTTCATTATAAATTTTAATCAACTATAGATGCTTTCTTGGACTTATAATTTAAAGGGTGAAGGCAATGGCAATAACAAGTTGTTATCTTCAATTCATGGTCATTGTATTTCACTTGTTTTTGTCCAGTGTAATGGTTGAAACAAATGATTTACTCGGTCTCAAAATATTATTCTAAAACCATTAAAATTTGACACTGGAATTTTGTGGCCATACGAGTAATTAAGCATTTTTTATGACTTGTGGGAGTGGAAGTTGGCTCAGATTTTCTATTTTTCATTTTTGATAATTTTTTGTTCTTGGGTATTAGTGGCTATGATCAAACTTGAGGCTGTACTGTACAAGTTATTGTATCATTCATCATTGCTAGATTGATTCATGGTTACAAATGGTAGAATCTATCTTAAAATTTGCAAGGTTACAATTTTGGAATTTTTGCCAAAACCAATTTCAATTGGTTGATTTGGCTCGGAAGGGGTTGAAATTCA
The DNA here is from genome assembly GCA_948193065.1 of Aleurites moluccanus. Lineage (NCBI taxonomy): Eukaryota > Viridiplantae > Streptophyta > Magnoliopsida > Malpighiales > Euphorbiaceae > Aleurites > Aleurites moluccanus. The sequence continues at coordinate 115,923 of CANXYC013138376.1, forward strand.
TAATCTTGGCCTTAGAGACGATTCTAATTATATCAGTCTTACATTATATATACATATTACATTTTTTTGAGGAAATATGTGCATATTACTTTAGTTATAATACGTAAAAAATATATATGATTTTTAGTAGTTTACAAAAATCACGAAATATAAAATCGGGAAGGCTTGCTTCCACCACAAACCTTCGTTTCCTTCTCTAGTTACCGAGGGGGGATGGAATGGAAACATTAAACCTGCTTTACTTCACCACCAGATGTTTAATGTTAATTTGAAATGATATATATAGTCAAATATTATCTTGTATATATATATATATATATATATATATATATATATATATATAACAGTTTAATTGCCATTTACTATATTACAACGTTAGATTAATTTTATTTCAAGGTGCAAGGCAGTGAAGATCCAAAATGAACAGATTGAAGTAAATGATTCTTCACATGTAGCAAACCATTGAGATGAAAATAAAATATTGAGCTACTAGTACTAATTAAAACTTTCTACCCCTTGAAGCCCTTAGGGTGATTATTCAACTCTCAATCATGGAGATAGCAGAAAACATTAAAAACAAATTGATACTAATTAAGAATAGAAGCCTAATAAGCCTAACTATCTTCAGGGCTTGGGTGCAAGACCAGCCTTGAGAGCCTGAATGGTGGCAACATCGGTCTTGAAGGATTTGGCTAAAACATTGTCATCAATTCCTGTGACGAAAAGGGTATTAGGAAGTGATACCGTCCCTGCATTTGCACTTCCAAAAGCAGAAATTGCAAAAGCAGGTTTGTTTGCATCTGCATTATATTGGAAATGAACAAGTCCTTTTGGAAATACAAACAGGTCGCCAGCTTGAAGTGTTTGAGTAAAAAGCTTATTGGTGGTGTCAACAAATCCTACTTGTAAAGATCCATCAATAAGGAAAAGTAGTTCAGCTGAGCGAGGATGAGTATGTGGTGGGTTTGGAGCACCTGCAGGGTACTGCAGAACAGCATAGGAAACACTCTGTCCATTTAGAGCTGGAAATTCTGCCATGCTTGCTTTCAAGACTTTGAAAGCAGTTGGTGGTTCTGCACCAACAAGAGAACGCATACCTGTAAATGTAAAGAATGATCCATTAACTGCAATTGTATTTGATGGAATTAAGAAATCAGAAACTATGTCTGGATCCCCTGCCATTGCCATTTGAACAATGGCAATTGAGACCACCACTATTAGTGAAAATGATTTAAATGTGAAAGTTGCTGATGCCATGTTCAATAATCAAGAACTTAATGTGATTTCAAAAACAAGAACTTGATGTGAAAATGTTTGACGCTGAGATGTTTTGCTAATCGCCATATATATATACATATGGAGAGAGAGAGAGAGAGGAAAGTAGTAGAAAGGTAATTAGTGTTGTAGGCGTATATGGTTCGATGATAACTATAGTCTTTTGGCAATAACAATGTCACTTTGTTGTAGGTTTGGATATTCTTTATCAGACAAATAAAGAAGACAGGAAAGAAAGAATTGAGACGCGGAATGGGTCGAGTTAAGAGTGAAGAAAGTGTCATGTTTTTTCAAAGTTGAAGAGGAGAAAAAATCCATTGCAATTGTCAAATTAAATTCGATTTTATCTAAGTAGAAGCTCTAATTTGACTCAGTAAATCAATCATGGTGATAAAAATTAGGCAGTTGCAGCTCTTTCTGCAAGAGAGAGAGAGAGGGAGAGAGTAGAAGAGGACAGGTTTGATCCATCTGGCCGGCTGGCAGACTCGGGTTCCGATATCAGCTCTCGTTTGGAAGGAAGCATACGTACTATCTTAGTCCGTGATCATTATAAAATCCAGCTTTGAAGTGAAGCTAATCATCAAAAAAGCTTTCTTGTTTAGTTAACAATTCTTATCTTAAGATATAGGAAAAGAAAAACAAGAGTACTATCAACAATGGCCTCAACTTTCGTCAAGCATATTACATTCTTCCTTTTAGCTGCCTTTGCCACTTCTTGGTTAGTCCAGCGATCCAGATATCTTAACAGATTTTATAGTCCCACAAAACTCAACAATTGTTGATGGAAATTTTTCACCTTCACTGGATTGCGTGGAATTTTCGATCAACCTGAACCGACTAACTTCAAGGTAACAAAAGTTAGCATGGCAGAGTTTCCTGCTTTGAATGGCCAGAGTGTTTCCTCTGCTGTTTTGCAATAACCTGCAGGTAGTGTTAACCCAACTCACACCCATCCTCGCTCTGCTGAGCTTCTATTTATTGTTTATGGAACCCTTGAGGTAGGATTTGTTGACAACACCAACAAACTCTACACTCAAACTCTACCAATTGGTGACATTTTTGTGTTTCCAAAAGGACTAGTTCACTATCAGTACAATGCAGACCCTAAGAACCCTGCAACTGCTATTTCTGCATTCGGTAGCGCCAATGCTGGAACTGTTTCACTTCCTGCTACTATCTTTGCCACTGGAATTGATGATGCAACACTTGCCATGTCTTTTAAAACAGATGTTGCTACAATTCAGAAAATCAAGGCAGGTCTTGCACCCAAGGTTTAGATTGAAGCCTGTCTTCACCGATGATCATGTCATTCTTTTAGCTCAACTTTATTTTTTAAATTCCCCACAATAAATTAATAAGATTCAATATCTGTAACCATTATTTTCAATTTTAACAACATCTTCTGAAGCCAAAGTTTCAACATATTGTTTTTTTTACTATTGATTTTTTACTAGTAAAGCAGAACAGACGTTCATAATCTTGGACTAGAACATAATGTTTCGATTGATTGTTCTACAAAATGTAGTACAAGAAATACAAAATCCCAATATCTTAAAAATATAGAAATGAATCTTTAAAGAAACAATGGAAGAAAACAGATAGACGAAAGACAACAACAACAGCAAAGAAAAGAAAATCAGAAAGAATTCAAGTAGAATTAGTATAATTATCATGCTCCTAAGGATTGTTAACCGATCGGCATGATCTCCTAATCTCACCTTGATTGCCAGTGAGAACTTGTACAGCTCCTAACTTAATCATGGCTTGACCAAACTTGAAAGGGAAATCCTCGCCATTATCTATTGCTGCAACAATGGATTCTGTTATGGGGTCTAATGCAAGTTCTTGATCAATTTGGAGAATCCCTTTATGCATTATTATTTGCTGGTAGAAAGACTTGTCTACAATGAAAGAACTAGAAGGTTTCTGATCAAGAAAAGTTGTGTTAGTTCCAGTTGAATTTTGAGGACATCTATCTCTTAGCATGCTAAGTAATGTTGAATTCATGGTTGGATCTGGTCTGCTAGTGTTTTGGAAATTGTATAAACGATCTTGGAAGAGTGAACAGTGTGCTACCCCAACAGTGTGACCGCCACCTATGCATTAGGAGATTCAAAGAACAGAATTATAGTACCAATACATTTCATTAATTATTGAATATGTGAAAAAGAAAGTTATCAAAATCATAATCATTGGAAAATCGCAAGTACCCAGAAGATAAGCCATGTCGGTTATGTCAAGTCCTTTAGCAGCAAATGCTTCAACAGCTTGAGGAATTGAAAAAGTTGGGGATGGCAGGTTCACGTCTTGAGCAGAAGATACAAAACCATCTCTTCTTCCTGTTTGCACATTATACCATCCTCCTTTAGCCTGCAAGGAAATGTTTGTATTGTCATTGGTTTGCACAGGTTAATAATCTATTTGGCATTAAGACTGAAACTACTCCAAAAGCACCACTTTACATGGAATTAGTTACTTACGAAGAGAACAGAATCTCTAGTAGCAATTGCAATAATATCAGCACAAGAGACAAGTCCCGGACATAAAATTTCAACAGCAGATTTTGCAACATCAATAACATCATAACCCCTAATACTTAGATTAGGCCGTGCAGTTTTTTCACTGCTGCTTCCATCCAGCAATATTGATGCATCGCATCCCTTTTTTTTTCACATCAAACACAATTTGTTATTAGATCAACAAGGATTGGAAGAAAGATACATAACTGTAGCACTTAAAAATGTAAAATGTCAGAGAAAATAAAAGCTTACATGAACAAAACAGTCATGGAAGTGCAAGCGAAGAAGGGCAGCAACAATTGTTTTATCAGTAAAAAATTTTGCTTGAACTGCTGCACGTACAATAGACTCAACATCAAATCTACACTTGCCATTATAGAATCCAACCTGCAATTGACAATAGCATTGGCCTGTCAAATTCATAAAGATGAGAAAGCCAAGAGCTAATGCCAATGTAGCTACTCTATTCTTCATATTTTTGTTCGTAGCAGCTATTAAATGCTTTGACATGGAAGAAAAGAGCATTTTTCATTGCTGGTTACAGGGTTGAAATTAAAAAAATAAAAATTGTGACCAACATTGACTTAATTGATATGTGGGTCTGCTTTTCACCTTATTAAACACTTCAAAATTTGATTTATGGGTCATTTCACGAAGGATAATAGCAGAATGGTGGGCACGACGCCACCTCCCAGCAAGTGGGATTTCAGTATCATTTAACTTGGAATGGTTATAACTTGAATCAAACGTGCATTCATGTAAGGATTAAAGATTTATGTAATTTTAGAATTAAAATCTGTATAATCTTTAATACTATTACAAATCAAATACATACAAGATTTTATTTGTGGGGTACTTCCTAATACTTGGGAGTTAGACTCATTTAGTACAATGAATCTGATAATATCAAAACTCAATGTTTCACCAAAAAATTTTAAAAAATAAAAACAATTTTGACTATCCAAAAATATGTAACAATTAGAATACAAAACCATATGTCAACTCTTCAGAATTCATGCCCATACATTATACTTCCAAGTTTTTGAAACATGCATGTGACAATTCTGTTTTAAACTATAACCATAACTGGATGACTGGTCGTTCCACCACGAAGGTTTCAAACAGGAGACAAATCCTTGCTTGTTAGCAAATGGTTATCTATAAAAGACATATTTCAAGGTAATGGGCCTAATAGCTCGTCTCCTGGGCCTTATTGAACAATTATGATTCATTCCAATTGTATTTTCTTGTGCACCACAAAACCATTAGTGTCGCTATAATTATCAAGTTGACAAACAGCTAAAGCACTAAATCTTAATGGGCTCATAAACTACAAGCGCGTTTTCATATAATTTCTTTTTCTTAAAGAAGCCAACCAAGATTTGCCACCCTCTCTTTCTTGGGAACTCTAATTCATGGTATGAGAATAATTTAGCTTTATCAGAACCCACATCTTCTTTATCACTACTGATAAAGATTGAGCAGAATAACAAGGGAATAAAACCAAAAAATCTCGTGGGTTTACGGAAGGAAATGAAATGGGTTTCAAGAAACTCGGATTTCCACTTTTGTTGATGATGGTAATCTTGTTCCAGCTTCATCTTCTTCCTCTGCATGCACATCCATTGCAAAATACTTCCACTACTATAGGTATTTTTTCCATACCTTTCTTTTTATGGATATCAATTGATGACTTATGCATGTTCAAATCTTGAACTTGGTTATTAATCTCCACAAACAATACTGAAAAGTATTCACTGGAATAGCCTCTAGCTTTTAGTGCAGTGTGATTTAATTTATATGCAAGGTGAATTTGATAATCAATTGGTCTAGTATTTGATCAAAGCAAGTAAATTTTTAATTTTTAAATTCTTTATTAAGTGTTAGATTCATTCATTTTCTTGAGAAAGATAAAATAGTCGGAACCTGTTTGATTAATTGTTGATTAAAGCAAGATTGCATAATCATAGCTCTTAATAGATTAATCCGTATCAATCAAAGGCTCACAATAAGCAGACTATAAATCAAGAAATATTTCAGAATCGGATAGTTGTTGTGTAATTTGATGGACAGGGTTCCAGAAAGCCAGTGGGCATGTGCAAGTGCTGAGGCTTTCCAACTTTTGGATGGTAGTTAGTTTCATCCATGTGCAAACAGAAGTTCTTAATTTATTATATATCTTCTTAAGCAGGATTTGTTTTGTGTCGTTATTATCAGCTTTATTAATTATAGTCATGGGGCAGAATATTTTGTTCTTTTTGTCAAGAATATTATTCCACGCAGCAACTTTGCCAATCCTTCAAGAACGGGACAATTCTTTATACTTTAGCCTTGTAGGTATCTCTTCTTTTTTCTTTAGCACAAAATGGGAGGTAGGTAGTTTATTCTGCATTTCTATCGGAAAACATTGTGCCCATTATATTCACATATATTTGCAGGGGCAACTAAAGTTTATGATACCTCGGCAAATAAAACTATAACAAAACACTCAATGTACTTATCCATGGATAGAGTCATAAGATGTAAATATGGCACCAATCCCATGCTATAGTAAGTAAATTTCAATTTCCCAACTCTTAAAGAGTGCTCTCAAGTTGTTTGTCACCGAACATTCTATTGTAAGCTACACAATACGACTTTATCTTTAAACCTATCTCCTAGGAAACTTCCATAACTTGACACTTCTCCAACACTCAAAGCAAATGTTGTGGGGCATTTAGGTCCATTAAGACCTAATCACATAACGATCTTAACAAACCAACCCAGTCCAAAATGATTCCTGCCCATAATGTGTGGTAACATTTCTGTTCCACCTGACTAGTGTGCTTGAAATTGTTATTTATGATAGATGGACTTAAGTTCATAATAAGTTTTTATAATGTAGTCTTGGAATTTCAAGAACTAATTAAAATTGTTATATTAATATTTTTCAGCTCACTAGAGGTAGACTACTAGAAATCACCTAAAGCTAATCTAGATATTTATTGTTCACTAGAAGTTCATTAAATTGTTGCTAATCACCAATAATATAGTTTTGCTGACCTGAAAACTATTAATTGTAACTATTTTAATTGTCCACGGATTTGATAGCAACAAATCAAGATTCAAGGTTTCACATTGTAAAGGTTATAAAGTTGAAGGTTGACGGAGAATAGGAAGAAAATAAACTCCAAAATTCAAGAACTCAAGTTTAGAATTACAGTACCTTTGGGTTTAATTTATGCATCTAATTAAATAGTTATACAACTGGTTTATTAGTTTTAAATCAGGGGTAATTTTGTAATTTTCAATTTTGCTGGAAAATCTGTCCCAATTTATGTAGGAGTCTTTATTTTTGGTTTTAAGTCTTATTTTGAATTGTTTAGAAAGATTTTATTCCTTTTTAGTTTATTTTAAAAGTTCAAATCCTTATAGGATGTGGACTAGTTTTGGAGTCCTTTACTTAAAGGTTTAGGACTTGTTTAATTATCTATACCTACGAGTATAATGTTCTCAAGCAGTTTTCAATCAATAAAATTATTCCTGAAATTTTGTTGCTTTCTAAATTGTGTGAATCATACAAAGTGTGATGCCAAGAGACTTTAGGTATAAAGCTTAAATCCAAGGTGTGATGCCAAGAGACTTTAGGTATAAAGCCTAAATTTACTACTCATGTTACTGCTCACAGGTTGCAGAACCACTTGTTCCCGTTACTGTTCATAGGGCCAAACCACTTGTTGGGGCCACTGCCCTCAGCCTAAAAAACTCCATGTATATACCCCTTAATTTTCATATGAGAACCCGTAATCATAAAAATAGCACCCCTACAACAAATTCTTGTTTTCTTTTCTTCCTTTGTTTTGCCAAAAGCCCATACATAAAGTTGTTACCGCTTTGCAGGTGCAAATTCGCACCATATACTGTAATTTTTGTTTCACTTCTTCTTAATTACCTATTTTGTTTTGTTTGACAATCTTGGCCCTCCAAGAATCTATTAAATGGACTACTATCATCAAATGGTGCTGCATTTTTTTTTTTTAAAGATAATTGTTCTGGCACTTTACTTGTATCTATGTAAGCATGAAAAATACATGTATATGTGAAATTACAGTTTGATATATCAGGATTTAGTACTTTTCAATTTGACCCCCAAACTTAAAGTTCTAGTTCCGCCCAGACTATTCATAGTACCCAAGCAGCCCCATATCCTTCATTCTTGTTTAATTTCTCGTCCCAAATTCAGTCCTTACAAAACATTTATTTTCAACCATATTTTCTATCCATCTCAACCCTGATTTTAGTTCCAAACTCGGACCTCAAAGAAGAGAAGGTGAAAATGTTTGGTATTCTCCAGGGAACATGCTCTTTCTCTTGTATGGATGTAGAACTTGCTAGAAAATGTTTATTTTTTTGGAAGATAATTTAAATGTTTGCAAAAATAATATGGAATTTTGCCCTGCATAAGTTTTTATTTCAAAAAATTCTCACATTTGGAGAGGGACTAACGTGCTCTTTGTTAATTTGTTTTAATTATTCTAATATGTTGGAAAAGCCTTCTAGCAGGAAAAAAAAATGGAAGCTTTAATTTACTAGCTTTAATGAAGTCGATTTATATTTCTGTTTCTTAAATTCTTAACTTAAAAAGGTAAGGAATCAGTGGGAAAAAGAACCTCCTTTTATAATCATGATAACAATTTCCATTTTCCCTTCATTCTGATGGCATAGTATTTCAATGGATTAGAAAAAAAAAAAAAAGTGATTTAACATATGCAACTAAGCCTTAGGTAAATATATATGGTAGTCGCTGTAGTTCTGAAAGGAGTGTCGTTTAATTTGGTGCTGCAATTCCAGGTCTCTATCTGGAACCGAATGCCGCAGACTTAAAAGTAAATGGAGACAAAGGGACGGCAAGAAAATTAGCAGTTACAACAGGACGCAAGCGGATAGCAACTGTAGACAGAAGGGGTGGTGGTGGTGGCGGTCATGGGGGAGGAGGACATGGAAGTCATTCAAGTGGAAGCAGTGCGCATGGTGGAGAGGCTAAGGGTAATGGAAACGAGGGATACAAGCATGGCGCCACTGTGGTTCCTCTGTATGCTGCTGGGACTATGGCTCATCACCAAAATAATCACAAGCATGGTTCCAATAAAGGCACTCCGAACTGTTTTTGTCCAAGTTATCTGGTTCTTGTAGTCTTGGCTGTTAGTATAATTCAATATTTTGCATAGCTTTGAGTTATAGGTGTTTATATGGTCAAAATACAATCACCACACCTAGATTGATGTGTGTTGCTTTCTTGTTTAAGCCTGCTTGACTTCTGAACAGATACATCACTTTCAATACCTGTAAAACCTAATGGGGAAAAGTTCCAGAATTTAGTTCTTCTTGTTACCTTTTTTACGTAAATTTTGTGTCTCAGATAATTGGTTTGAGATCTGCTGTTTTTTTATTCATACTCTGTTGGAGATCCAACACATTGGTTCAGCAGTAGCCACACAGATCTAGCTCTCACATATACTGATATCAGGGCCCTGTCCACTTGCTTAATAGTAGTTATCAATGGTGGTTATTTCTGAATAAATTTTAGTCAGAGGCAATAAGGATTCTATTTACATTTCTTATAGAAATGACAAACTTCACACAATGGGACCAGTTCTTCCCAAAAAAAAAAAATCAAATAATTGAATCATTGAAACTCTTAACACGAGAAAAGTGTAAAAGAAACATACAAAACAAACATCACAACATGACAAGTTTCTGAATCAATCATACGATACAAGAAATGGAATGACCATGGACATGAATTCATCGTAGTTAAAGGTTGCTGTACCAGTATACCGCGAATCCTTCTGCTTAAATTTGTCGGTTAAACCCTGAAAAACACGGATAAAATGAATATTAAGATCATGGAAAATAGCCTTCATCGGAAAAAAAGTATAATACGAGTTCATTTCAAAGTTATGGTGTCACCTTCACAATCAAACCGCATCTGCAAGACAAATCGACACAAAACAACAAAAAAAAAAATAGTCAGATTCGAAGCTCCAGGAAAATAAATGTACGTGATATTAATTTTGAATGAGAAACTTACTCAACAAAACTGTCAAAACTAAGTTCAATCTTTCTGCCACTTCCATCATCATACTTGGAAATCAAAACTTTAAGAATAGAAGATGGAATTGTATGCCCAATACCATAAAGAGCATCCCTCAGTTCAAATAAATCGATTTTCCCACTTCTGTCTCTATCATATCTCTTAAATATTGCCTGCAAGTGAAATTTACAAACTTATCTTTTGAGCTGAGAGTAATTACAAACTCAACAATAATAAAACAGTATATTTCTTTTTTCCAAAGTAAAAAAACCATTTTCTAACTATATCATTTCAATTATCAGTAGAGCAAGGACCTCAATAGTTCATGTCCAATTTTAAAAGAAGAAAGAACATCCAGAATATAATTCCAAATATATTTAGACATGAATAACCTTGGCTTCTTCTTTCTTTTCCTTTCTTATTTTCCATTCCTCCATTTTCATGGCAAATTGGCACATGAAGATAAAAAAAGCAACAATAACAAAAGGAAACCAACAATAAATTCATTATTGAATCTAAAAAAAAAAAAAGTAGAAGAAAGAGTATGCAATTGATTTCCTAATAAATTCCATTGTTGACCTTAAGAGTTGTTGGTGATTAAAACAAGCAAGATTAAAGTGAATGAAAATGTTTGATAATTGGCAACATAGAATTATAATTCCAACGTTAACAGCCTAAAGGGTAATGTGTCAATTCTATAAGAACTCATAAAGGTAATTTAATAGAAGCAATATGAAATAGCTTACACGCCATTGACCGAGACAACTCCATAAAGCAGCAAACTCACTGGGCCCTGCATTAGAAAAGCATAGCCGACATCATTATTTGCAATCATAAACATACCAAACCATCAATTTTGAACGGATCCATGGAATTCAAAGAGGAATCTCAAAACGTTTTTCATTTTTGTGGTTATTTAGAAGTCAAAACCATAGAAATACATAAAAATTCAGAAATTTATCAAAATAAAATTTTCAACTCACCAATTCGCATAGGATCATGAGGATTCTTGAAGAGAAACATGAGCAATCTAATAGTTCTAATATTAAATCGCTGATAACCAGAAGAAAGAGCTTGTTGCAACTCATTCTCATCAATAAATCCACTTCTATCCCTATCCACCATTTCAAAGCTCCTAATCACATCAGGGTGGGTCCCTGCTGGAAAACCAGAGCTTCCATATGAGTAACCAACCTGTGCCTGTCCCTGTCCATATGCTGCTGCATAAGAAGGCGGTTGTTGCTGCCACCGCCTGTAATCACTTGTACGAGGAGGAGGATTGTCATATGAGTTGCCCTGCTGCTGATAAGACTCGGGCAGAGATGGAGCAGAGGGAGCATAGGACTGCTGAGATGAATATGGTCTGCTATAGGAAGACATTGATGAACAAAAAAAAAGCTTCCGTAAAGAAAGGAAGGTGATAACTATTAAGAGAGAGTCAAGAATAGCCAGAGAGTTCGAGTATATATATATATATATATTCTGCAAGTTGCTTGCTTGTGCAGGGTTTTAATTTTAATTGGTCTTGAGTTCAAATGTGCAGGTGTACAAAATGGAACGGATATAAAATAATCTGAGCCGTTCAAGAACTAAGATGAGATATTTAGAAGGTAACGTGGAGGGTGAGGATTTATTGTAGTTATTTAATTTTAATCCATTGAGAAATAGTCAACGCAGTAACAGTAAGGTGGCGGTGGATTCTTGGAGAGTCGTGAGATTTCTTAATTTGTCATGTGTTTTGTCTTTTTTATTCCATCTGACGATAACATACGCGCATATGTTGGTTGACACGCTTTGTACACAGATATAAAAACCATGTTCTATTCTAAGCCTGATAAAGGAGTTTGGGAAAAGAGGAAATCAAGGAAAGAGCGGGGAAAGAAAAGAAAATAAAATTGAGGGAACCAAGAATAAGAGAGAAAGATAAGAGATACCAAGATATCAATTAATAAGGACAAGTTTCTGTATATTCTTGATTACCATATATGAATATGATTCAAAGTACAAATGTCTGTTTGTTATTTGTATTACAATTTCATGATGATAAAAGTAAGATTTCATAAAAGTTCAATTAGACTCATTTTGCTACTTCAGTCAAAACATTAGCATCCAAACTGGAAGATTTCTTCTGCAAACGCAGTGGCTTTCCTTTGTTTCTGTAATAGACTCTAATTCCATCCCCTTGCCCAACCGTCCATTGTGTTCAGGATAAGCAAGTCATGAATCCCCACAGCCATTTCCTGTCAAACGGAAATTTGTAGTATGTTGTATGCAGCCATTGGCTGATTACCTGAAATCATCAACCAAATAGAGATAAAAAGAATAACCATAATGGCATGCACAGGTATCATAACGTAAAAGAAATACAATAAATACAATCAAGCAAACTAAAAAAGAACAAAGAATGAATCATGTCTCAAGCAAACGAAAAAAGAACAAAGAATGAATCATGTCTTGATCAAAGTGAACCTCTACAAAAACAAAGAAACAAATATCCATAGACTCCAGAATTCTACTCGTATCATATAATACACCATTAAGTGGAACTGGGAACATCCATTAAAAAGCCTTTGTTAGAAGGATATCAAACAACGAACTGAACTGCTCAAGTAACACGTTAACCAAGCCACGGCACCAAGACTGAGATGTATACTGCAATGTAGAATTCCTACTGTCGTACGGGACACATCAATATCAATTTTCTAACCATTCTATTCCATAAGAAATAGACGACGCCGTAATTTATTGCTTTCCTCTGGTTTTAGAAGTAGGCGGTAGCTTTGAATTTTTCTGATATTCAAATGAAGATATCTTCAATCAACGTGCGGGCCATCTTCAATCAGGGCTTTGAACTTCGGTTCATATTTATACCTTGTGATATGAAAAGTCAGTGTGAGAAGAGCCAGAGACATTATTATGACCTCATAACAATTCATACTGAATTATCAAGCTCATCAGTGAACTAAAAAATTAGCATCAGAATATAAATGATTAATTTATCATATGGTTGCACCAGCATCATCAAATTCAATAATTCAATCAGCATATGAACTCTAAATAAATAAAAAAAGAAAAGAAAAAAAGAGAGAGACCTGAGACACCATTGTAGGAAATCTGGTAACAAGTCTTCATGACTTCCCTGCACTAGTTTCATGAATTTCAGGAATCCAAGTGAAAGACCTGCACATTTCAAATGGCCATCCACGGTATGGACATTGCAAGTGCCCATTTTCATCAATCTATTGGTGATGCCAAATCAAAAGGGATCCCTCTAAAATCACCTCAAACCTAATTACATTTTTGGTTGTCAGGAGAACATGCAAAATTAAAATGCAAACAAAATTTTGAAGATAATATTTCTATCTTATTTAGAAGGCAAGTGAAAAATCTCAATACCCTCATTTCGCCTTGCACAAATTATAGGAAACAACTTAAGATACCTCAATTGAACTTTAGCTTGATGCAACTAGTTAGCACAAATTAGAATATAAATATACCAAAAATTGAAGCTTCCATTTATATATCCAACATTTGCATTTTTTTTATGCCCTAATAAGGCAGATTGAGGACATCAAAAATAAACCTCGTCAGATTTGAGTAAGGTTTATTACACTTTTTAGGTCATATAACATGGTCAATTATATCCAATGTTAACTAGGTTTCTGTCTCTGGAAAGAGTTGCCACATTCATAAGTATATAAAGCTAGTCATCTTCCAATTGAATAATTTTACAATGCCTCTTCTACATGATGAAGAGGGAAATTATAGCAAAGTCTATTGCCTTATACCTTAACAAAAATAATAATATATCAAGCTCCAAAAAGAAATAAACATCACCTAATTTAGCTTAGGGATGCAAAAGACAGCTTCTTTTACAAAGGACGAGTAGCAAATCCTCTACCAACCATAATGTCCACCAATTCTTCATGCTTCTTTAACTGCCCTGCTTTTCTAAGTTGCAGCAGGACCATATCATAAACAGGCAGACTTGGTTTCAAGCACTTCTCCTCAATCATCTCTCTAAAGAACTTGTATGCGTTATTCCAATGCCCCATTCCACAATACATTGAAATCAAAACACGGTAAGTATTCACGTTAGGTTCAACATCATTCTCATCCATTTCCTTCTTCAACTTAAGAACCATGTCAGTCGATTTTGACTCGGTAAACATTCGCATTAGGATATTGTATGTCACTGTATTGGGCATACACTTCAACTCCTTCATCTTAACATACATCCTGTGAGCAGCATTCACGTCCCGCAACTTGGCAATGCACCCTAATAAAATGTTGAAAGTAGAAGCATTTGGGCTACACCCTTTCTTAACCATTGAACTAAGTACCTTAAAAGCTTCCTCAAGATTCTTATCCCTACAATGAGTCTCTATGAGAAAATTATATGTAATTGTATCAGGAGAGCATCCTAGTCTCTTCATTTGATTATAAACTTGCAAAGCCTTCCCAGTCCTACCTGCTTTAACGTGTACCCTCATCAAATTATTAAAAGTTATTGAATTTGGTTCACAACCCACATCAAGCATCTCTGCAAAAACATCACAAGCACGGGTGATTTGGCCGCATCGACACAAAGCATCAATGATAATAGTGTACGTATATACATTGGGCTTAATGCCAGCCATTTTCATTTCCCTGAACAACCTCTCAGCCTCCAGTATATTTCCAGCTAAATACCACCCGCGAACCAGGTTAGTGTAAACAATAACATCAGGCTCAAACTTATCCTTTAAACTATCAAAAACTGACTGAGCTTCACTAGCTCTTCTTTTTCTACACAAAATACTAATCAAAATAGAAAACGCAATCTTATCAGGCTTACAATTATAATCCTCCATACGGTTAAACGCATGTATCGCCTCTGCAGCCAATCCAGCTCGAACGTACCGGCGAATGAGAATCGAAAAAGCATCGATACTAATTTCGATATTTCTAGCTTTCATTAAATCAATTACATGCCAAGCCAAATCAAATTTCCTGACTTTACCGGCGAGAGAGACCATCTCGCTGTATGGTTCAGGGGAGTGAACGAACCCGTCCTGACTGGTGGCCCAATTGAAGAATGAAAAGGCCTGTAGAAAAGGAATTCCATGGCGAACAGCAGCGCATTTCTCGATGACGCGGCGGACGACAGTGGGTGAGATGAGAGTGGAGATTTGGGAGAAATCAAAGGAAAGAGATGGAACAGTGGGGAAACTAAGGTTTGGGTTTTTGCGGTGGAGGTCTTTGATTAAGGAGTGATATTTATCAGCTAGGATTGTT
Organism: Aleurites moluccanus; assembly: GCA_948193065.1. NCBI lineage: Eukaryota > Viridiplantae > Streptophyta > Magnoliopsida > Malpighiales > Euphorbiaceae > Aleurites > Aleurites moluccanus. The sequence goes on from CANXYC013138376.1 coordinate 131,067, forward strand.
TCTTCAGGAGATAAAGCGGCGTAATTCAAGTTATCATCTTCTTCTTCTTGGAGAGGATGAGATTGTGAGCTTATAAGAGAAGAGAAGGATTTGATAAAGCACTGAGAGAAAGGAGAAAGCGCGGGTCGCAACTGCACCCTTGCTTTCATGGCGGCCATTGACGGCTATGGCCGTTTCGAATCGGAGCAGAGAAAGACTCTACTGTAAAGAAAACGACGTCGGTGAACAATATTTATTTAAATATTAAAATTATTATTATTATTATTAATTAATATAATAAATGCTATTATTGTTGTAAAACGCGCGTCACGTTTTCGATCCGTTTCCTTAAAACACGTACAATTATCTTTTGCGCACGTCAAAATACCAAAGTATCCTCTAATAACTCGAAGTCTATGACCCACAGTGAAGTCATTTTCGTCATTTCAACCTTCATTTGATCTAAATTAATGCATTTCCCTAATCTCTCCTCTGCGAATTAACTGAACAGACGAAAAGGAAGGGAATTAAATCAGAGTAAAGAGTGTGATTTGCTGCAAAATTGATGGGCAAAAAGGTAAAATGGAGTTGGTCCTCCGCTTTGGTCGGAGCAGCGTCGACTGCGGCGGTAACAGCCCTCCTTAGCGCGAAGCCTAAGGACCCAACCTTTCATTTGATCTCAATTGACTTGACATCCTTCAAGCTCAACCTTCCCGTCCTCGACGCTGACCTTGTCTTGACTGCACACGTTACCAATCCCAATGTAACTCCTGTTCACTACTCTTCCACCACTATGTCCATCCTCTACGGCGGCTCTCTCCTCAGCACCGCACAATTAGAGGTGGAGGGCGGTTGTCAGCCGGCGAGGTCTTGTAAGTTGCTTCGACTCCAGGCTCGGCTGGACGGGCTCCAGCTGGGCCACCATGCAACCAAGTTTTTTAGTGACATAGCAAAACGGGAGATGGTGCTGAATGCCAAAGTGGATGTTGAGGGAGAGGCCAAGGTGTTGTGGTGGGACCACAAGTTTAAAGTCCACGTGGACAGCCATGTCACAGTTTATGGTTAATAGACTAATTAAAAGATTTACATTTTTAATTAAAAAGAATAATTAATAAAATTTAATCATATTAAATAAAATAAGATGAGAATATTTATAATTAAAAAAAAAATTTGGGTACATAAATTTCAAGTCAAAATAGAAAAAAACAGAAGTTTATATAAATGAAATTATTTATTCTCCACATATATGTTGTATGTTTTTTGCATGTGTATTTTTCTAATAATGTCTTAAGATAAAGTGGTTTTATATAGAGTCATTTAATATTTATCATTAATAAATAAGTTTATTTTAATTATTTATTAATAATTAAATTGAATCTAATCCAAATATTTTTAATATTTATTCAAGTTGAATTTATGAACAAAATTTAAAACTTGACAAATTTACATCTAAATCTTGTTTTTTTTTATATTAAATAAAAATCGAGCTCCAATCCTATATAGAATCAATGAAAATTAATCACACCGATAAGTTGATTTCATTATGTTGGATTATATTAATATAAGCTATCAGCAATTTCATTTTTAAATATACAATGCAATTGCAATTAATTTATAGATTACTTAATTGCTCTTGCTTTATGTACCAATTTCAAAATAAAACCACGCCGTTTTTGGAGGATGGTTGCGTCTTTTATTATGTGTATATATATATATATATATATATTTGTATGGCAAACACATCTTCAAGCTCTTGAATTTTATATTTTTTAGCTATTAAGTCCTTATAATTTATTTTTTGATAATTAAGTTCTTAAATTTTTATTTTTCGACACATTAATTTATTTATTTTTTTCTGAAGCTAACGGTTCTGAAGCTAACGGCGATAAAATATACCAGCGTTAAAAGCTCGTAAAGAGATTTTAAAGAGTTGACTGGGATTTTGTTGGGTAAAGAGATTTTAAAGAGTTAGACTGAGATTTTGTTGGGTGACATGGATGTATGTTGATCAATTAGAATATTTTATCCTTCTAACATGGTAATTACCTAATTAATAAAAAAAATTAAATCATTTTTAGAAAAAAGAAAAATATAAAAAATTCAAAGAAAAGAAATTGATTTAAAAAAAAAAACTAAATTATAAAATCTCAGAAATTGCAAGATCTAGAGTCCAACAACAATAGCACCACTCATGGCGATGATGATGTTGGGTTTCAATTAGCAACATGCAGTGGGCTGGAGTAGCAACGATTAGAGGCGAGGACGGATGATGGGTCTCGAGTGGCAACAATAGGGTCTCCAGTATACATGGGTTTCGAGTGGCAGAAGTAGCAGCAAAAGCTTAGCTTTTGGCTGTAAATTATTTTCACTCGCTGCCCCTTCCTCTCAGGCCAACGCTTCCATCTATCTAACAAATGCAAAGTCACAACTCCAGTGAATAAGAGCCACCATAATAATTCCAGAAAAACACCGGTAGTTTCATCTTAAATTTTCAGGCAACGATCGTGATGGTTCTGATGACTTTCAAAGATTTCTTAAATGGATGAACCTTACTTTAAGTTGGAGATTGGGCTGAATCTGATTGATTTGGTGGTATTGAATCTGAAAGAAAAAAGAACGTTTATCAAGGAGTATCAAGTCGTGACTTCAAATTAATACTTCGATGTGTAAATCAGTAAATCTGATAATAATTATAAAGATATAGTTTTTTGATCTAAGTCGGATTTACCTTTATATAAGGTTTGATGTCTTATTTATACTGTTGCAAAATACACAAAAAAATCCAATTATTATTTGTCTTTTTCTGTAAAGTAATTGAATAATTTTTTACAGCAATACTGACTTCTTTCTTATTCATGTATCTTAATTGAATTTATGTATCTTCAATTATAAGTATTTTTTTCATAATCATGATTTATTCTTTCGATGGGAAAAGCAACTTGATTATGAGTATTCATGAGTTGATGGGAGGATTGCAAGTTTACTTCTCATTTATTGATAGTTGATAGCTCTGACATATTTTAGAGATGATGATTTAATATGACATCAGTTATTATTTTTTATGTCATCATTTACCTTGATAAGACAAGTTTTCTCGAGACTTTCACTTACTAGGATATATTTGTCTGCTTAAGACCTATTATTTTCTCCATCAGACCATATATTTGGCGGACAAGGCGAATAATTCTTCATTTCTTCATTTTGTGGTTCTGATTGATTTGTTTCTTCGTTTCATGTTGTGGCCTTATGTATGATTTTTAGTTAGGCTATTTTTTTGTTTATTCATTACGCTTTGAGTTTTTTTACCTTTTTTTTCCTCTATGTTTTAAGGTTATGCCTTTTAAATTTGAATTTATTTTTATTATTTAAGCTATAAATGGAATTGATTTGTAAAAGAACCAAAATCTCAAGTGGTTGTTGGAGAATATGGAAGTGAGGGAGTTTGATAAAAACAAATAATATATGATTTTGTTGCAGATAAGAAGAAAATAAGTTAAAAAAAGGTGTAGTTATTGGTTGTGAATTGTGATTGAGCCTCTTTTATCAACTGCGATGCCCGCCAATGTCGATGTCTAGTTTGTTATTTAGCGATTACTGGTTGGAGGAGGAGAGGAGGGTAGCAACGGTGATGGTGGATAAAAGCCTCAGGGTAGTGGTGGAACAATGTCGTTTTGAGATATTAAAATTTATTTTTATTTTTTTTAATTTTCTTAGTCAGCATATGAATGAGTTTTAAAATCTCTTTACATGCTTTTAAGGCGTATGTAATTTATTGTTGTTAACTTCCATTAAAAAAAAAATTGATGTGTCTATAAATAAAAATTTAAGGATTTAATTATAAAAAATAAATTATAGAGACATGATAGTAAAAAAAATATAAAATAGAGGGGGTCCAATTATGTATTTTGTCCCCATGCTTGTCATTTAGACAGCTTCTCCACGTGATCTCTCCTTGAACTTGTCCAAATTATTTTGGCCATTCCACTAATACCAAATTACCTAAATATCCGTATCCACAATCATACACAGTAACCCTATTTCCGTCATTTCAATAATTTCAACCCCCACCGCACTACTTTGGTAATTCATTTTTCTAATCTCTCTCTGCTCGGCAGACGAGCTGAATAAAAGAAGAGAAAATAAGAGACGAAAGTGTGGTTTCCTGCAAAATTCATGGGCAAAAAGGTCAAATGGAGTTGGTCCTCCGCTTTCATCGGAGCAGCATCGGCAATGGCAGTAACAGCCTTACACAGCTCCAAGCCCAAGGACCCAACCTTCCAGTTGATCTCAATCAACCTCACTTCCTTCAAGCTCAACATTCCTGTCCTCGACGCGGAGTTGGTCCTGACAGTACACGTCAGCAACCCTAACGTCACTTCCATTAACTACTCTTCCGCCACTATGTCCATCCTGTACGACGGCTCTCTCCTCGGCTCCGCTCAGGTCGAGGCAGGTTCTCAGCCGCCAAGGTCTTGTAAATTGCTTCGGCTCCAGGGTCGGCTCGACGGACTTCAGCTGGCTCACCATGCTTCCAAGTTTTTCAGTGACGTAGCTAAACGGGAGATGGTACTTGATGCTACGGTGAATATTGAAGGAACGGCCAAGGTGTTGTGGTGGGACCACAAGTTTAAGGTCCACGTCGATAGCCATGTTACCGTTGATCCTCTGTTTCTGGATGTGATTGATCAGGAAAATAAGTCGGAGCTTGATCTTTTTTTTGCTTGAGATGCCTGTAATTTATTGGAAATAAATTTGGGACGTGTTTTTCATGTTTTTCTATTTTGGTGTTTTGAATAATTTTTTTTTTTTTTTTACCTATGATTGTCTGAAAAATGATTGGGTATTATGAATTTATTTTCTCATTAAAACAGCTTGTCATATCAGTTTTGCATAAAGAAAATAAATGTAAAGACTAAAATGGCCTTGCTCTTTCCTAATCATCTCTTGCATCAACGCCGTAAACTCAGTAGTAAACCTCACAAATCCTATCCCAATCCTACTATTCATCGCTCCCTTTTGCACACTCATCGATGTCGGAGATGGAACACGATTTAACTCCAGCAACAAAGATATTGTATTTGTTATTTGAGTTGAGTCAATTGCTCTGATTGGAGTTAACTCAGCAACTCTGTTGGATACCTCGAATGAGTCAGTACCAAGAAGCGATAAGCTGAGAAAGGAGGGTGGATCATTGTTGTTGGAGACGACATCGTTTAAGCAAGAGAAATAACAACACCAGTTCTAGCCGCTGGTTTGTACACATGCCTATTGTTGAAAAATATTATATTCACGGTAGAAGTCATAAATAAAGAATAATTATAAATATTAAAAAAATAAAAATATAAATAAATTTGAAACATAAAATTTAAAACACGTAAATTCATTTTTTTAAATGCGATATTTATTTTCTTTCCTTTTTGAGATTACTATGAAATTGAATGCAAATAGTTTTAGTGGATATGACAAGTTTTTAAAAGTTTTGCACTAAATAAATAGTAAAAAACTTTAAGTTTGAAATTAAAAAAAAATTAAGAAATCTTTTAAAATAAAAGAAAAGAAAAAATAACTATATGAAAGTCTTTTATTCAAAAAAAATTTTTATAATTAAAGTTATATTAAATGAATTTACAAATTCATGTATTCATAATAAAAAAATTTAAAAATTGTGACTCTTATGAATAAACACAATTTTTAATTTAAAATAATTATTAAAAAAAATATAATTTTTAAATTATAACCATATATTTTAAAAAGACACACGATTTAAAAATAACTAATTTTCTTCTTTTTAATTTTAACAAATTCTAACGCGAATAAATTAGTAACTCAGAAAATCTTTCTATCAGTAAAGCTTTCTTCTTTGTATGGAAAGGCTTAATTTTGGTATCTCGATCTTATTCCTTTTTTTTTTTTCTTTAAATTTCAAAAATCTCATAACCCAGAAACCAAAATCCTCTCCGATCTTAATTTCTCCCACTAAAATCACAAAATATTAAAAGAATAGATCAAGATAAAACTATGGACAATAATATGGGTGATTGTTGGTCATATGAGAAACTCAAGTGGGTAGGGACGAGTGTAGTGTCGACATTCTTTGCTCCCTTGCAAGTATGCTCCTGTATTAATCTCTCCATCGTTGATGACGCTGATGATACAGAGGAGGCCCATGATCGACTGCTTTGTAGAGAAGAATGAGCCAGTTGAATTGCTGTGTATATTATGTATATTAAACCAATACAGATACATCTCTATATATACAGATACAACGATATGGATAGGTATTTGATAATAATTTAGAGGCTAAGTATTATATATTCACTAACAGCTTGGCCAAGTAAAAACAGTATGTTGTGATTTACTTTTGTTCTGCAGTTCAATCTCCTATTCCTTTGCTTCTTCTTTGAATACGCCAAATGGTGAAGTGGTGAAGCTACAATTCAATAACCCAATTTTTTTTTTTACCTTGATTTGTAACTATCCCTTTGGTTTTTGATGGATGAGATATGGAGGCAGGCAATGGCTGCAATGGAGCCGCGCTGACCCAATCCGACCCGAGCTTTAGCTTGCTCAAGGTGGACTCAATATATTTTTCAAGCTCCAGCTCTAACTCCAAATTAAATTTGAAAACCATATTTAAATTTCGTTCATTTGTTTAATTATTAAACAAACTTGAGTTTGGGTTACACTTATCAAAAATTTATTTATAAATTATAATCAAATTTTATTCTAACTCAATTAATTAATAAATTATAATTATACTAAATTTAAATTTGATTCATTTTGAAACTCGTTTATAACTTATTTGTAACTAATAAGAATACTCAATTTTTTAAATATTAATTTTTAATAAAATAATTATAACAAAAAATATTTAAAATTAACATAAAAATAAAAATATTCAATTAGTAAAAAATAATTTAATTATAAAATAGAATATAGCATGTATCTTAAAAATGTAAATTAATAAAAATATATTTTTAAAAATTAGAATATTAAAATATGTAATACTAACAAAATTTTAATTTAAAACTTTATTAATATTATAGAAATATAAGTACAATGATATAATATTATTTAAAAGTTACTTATTTTTCTAAAGATGTAAAGTAATATTGATTTTGAAAAAAATAATAATTATATAGTATCATACTATTTACTTATATATTTTATATATTTATATTTCTCAACTAGTTTAATAATTAAAATATATATAACTTATGAATTAAGTGAATAAGTATTATATTTTATTATTAAAAAAAAAAATAATTTTTCTAATAAATAATACTTTTTATTAAAAATTAAAATACAATTAAATATATTATTTATTTCTATTTTGGAATTATTTAAAGTACATATAAGAAAATTACAAATATGTATTTTTTAGTCAAATTGAATTACCAAAAAAATTATAGACGTGTTAAAATATATTTTTTTAGAGTGTTAAAATTATTAAGATGATAATGATAATAATAATAATAATAATAATAATAATATTGATATTATTATTATTATTATTATTATTATTATTATTATTGAGTTGTTTGCGAGCTGTTTACTAATTTATAATCGAGCTGCTTACGAATAACTCTTTTATCGAGCCGCTCATGAATGATATGACTCATTTGCACCTAAGTAGAGACATATTTAGATAAGCAAATAGACCATAAGACAGCTCGAACTCTAATTCTAGACGGCGCAATGAAGTGCTTTTAGAGTCAGCTGTCTCCACCTAACATTTTGGAGAAGTTTGAGAATCTTCAACATCTCTATATGGCACAAGCAAGTCCCTCACCTTAGAAACCTTCAATTCAAAATCTACACTCTCTAATAATTGTATCACTAGCGATCTTTAGTTTGTCGTTGAAATATTTAGATAAAATGAATGAGAGGCTATAATCTAATGACAAGGAGGAGGATGAAGATGATTTTGGGAGTGGTGAAATTGATGGATAGGAGAGGCGTTATAGGTTGAATAGCGGGCATAGTGATAGAGTTGAAGGGATTGTGAATGTCGATGAAGATGAGGAGAGTGATGCATATGAGAAGGAAATAGAGTCTGCCATATGTGTATTTGGATAGAAAATTGATTAAATTTTTTTCCATTTAATTTATTTTCTCTTTTTTTTTTCCTTGAATTTGTTATTTGGGAGTTTCTTTTGTTAGATTTGAGATTATCTTTGTGGATTTTGCTTGTTTTTATTATTTTTATTTTTTAATAAAGTCATTTTAACTTCTTTTTTTTTTTTTTTTTAAAATTTGACTATTTGGTGAAAAAATAAGCTTACAATACCTAATCAACCATCAACACTTTAATAAGTATAAAATGGAGTAAAATATCAAATAAATATATATTTATTTCGTCCAAATACTTTATTAAAAAAATATTTTAACCAGACATTAAAATAGAAAAAAAAGAATAGTCCATATACAATCATTGAAATATTTATTAATCATTTTGATAACAATTTTTCTATTAAGAGTGATTATAAGATTCAAATATGAAATTAAAATCTTGTTAAACACTTACACTATGTTTTGAATAAACTTTGTTTAAAATTAATTTTAGAGATTATATATTGACATATGAGAATACAAATCACTATTATTCATCATAATAATTAAAAGGATTAATTATAAATTTGATATTTAAATTTTTTACATTTTGCTATTTTAGTATCTGAATAATTTTTTTATTCAATCAAGTATATGAATTTTCCAAAAGTGTATCATGGTGATGCTTCTAGCCGGTTGAAGCATAATCAATATTGTAGGACTCATTTGGTCATCCATATCAGTTTGTTACGTCAAAGTTAAAATAAAAAGTTAGTTAAAAAGACAAAAATACCCTTACACCATCTTCCTTTAATGTGTTTACAAACCCAACTGCACTAGAAAACATTTCAATCATCTCCTATCCAACTTTCTTTAAAGCCTGAGTTAGCTCGAGTAAACAATTCACCATTTCCATCTTCATCGCCATTTCAATTATTCCAGTAAGTTCAAAGAAAGAGACGAAGACAACAAATGGCCTATTATTCTTCTCCAAATATCATTTCCTCTTTCTTCCGCTCTCTTAACAATTCACAAGAGAGAAAACACAGCAACAAATGACTACATTTTCCCCACCAAACAATTCCCCTTCGAATTTCCTCTCTGCTCCAATTTCTCCTCCTCCACTGCTCCACCCACCTCCATCCCATCTCCACCGTAAAGGGTTCTTGAGGATGTGCTACCCTTTTGATTTATGAAACGATATTCCTCCTCGGTAGTGGTTCAACGGTACTCGTAAATGCTTTGGCTTCTATTTCTTGATTTTACTGCCTGCCTTGATGTTAATTCTGAAGATAACTGAGGTGGTAGTGACTATTGCCAAAAGAGGGAGAAAGGGAATCGATTGATGCTAGGGTTTTATGGCTCTGTTACTGAGTGTTTGAAGGAGGCTAAGGAACTAAATGAAGGGTTGCCTAAGAAGTTTAAAGAGGGAGTTTTAAAAGTTGAGGCTTGAAACAGTGGATTGGTTGATATGGAGGGATTAAATTAGAGGTTAATTTTGTATTTTTTGGAAATTTTTTTTAGTATTTTATTAATTTGAAATATGTATTTGAATTCACAAAATTTCTAATTGAATGTGGATTTTCATGTTTAGAACTATATTTTGTATAAGATGCTTTTTGTTCTCTCTCTCTTTTTTTTTTTTTATAAAAAATGCACCATTTAACTTTAAATGAGAATGGAAATTGAAAGGGATGATAATGGTTATGTTATTAAGGAAGAGGAAGAGGGGTGGAAAACAAGAAGTTGCATAGCCAAGAGAAAAGTCTTTTTGGTCTTGTAAGAGCATATTAGTTACTTTATTTTATCTGTGTAAATCTGACGTGACAATGAAAAGTGAGATTCACAATGTCTAATTAGCACTTAGACAAATATAAATTGGACAAAAATACCATTATGATACACTTTTAAAAAATTCAGATTTTTTATTGAAAAAAAAAAATTATTTACACACCAAAATAATAAAATACAAAAAATTAAATTACTAAATTTATAATTAACCCTAATTAAAAAAGAGACGACTCCATTAGAAATGTGAAAAGTTGAGTTCTTAAAAAGGGAAATTAATTACTTTTTTCTGATGAAAACGAAACGTTGAAGGCCTATAGGCATGGTAGTCATTGCTCAGAGTCAGAGCGGAGGATTCAATTCGAATAACTCTCAGTAAAGAAAAAGCCCATCCTCAATTTCACCAATTACCACTCCTTTCTGTAGCTGCTCGTCCTTGCTTAATCGCCGACCATCCACAGCCACCGCCTTTGGGTTGTGAAATAAATAAAGAAAAACAAGAAGAAAGTTTGCCTTCTTTAAATAATCAATCCTCAAACACAAGACTAGTAGGTCTTCGCTTTGCAATTTGCTTGCACCGATGACGTCTCCACCAATGTCCACGCTGCCGAAAGGTCAAATCTTTACTTCCCTCTTCATTTCATCTGTTTTTCTGATTCTCTTTTCATTGCATATGCAGAATCAAAACCAAGTATGAATTTGTTTAATAATTTTCTATAAATTAAAAATGACCAATTCTTGGTTCTATAAATATTCCCTTGTGATGTACTTGTCTCAGTAATGTTGACGGCCCTTGCCCTTTTGATTTTGATGCTTGATTCTCAATTTATTTAGCTTTCTTTTAATGGCTTAAGTAATTATCTTTTTCTTTCAGCTTATGTTAGTTCTTCAAGTTAATATGTTCTCTTGCCTTTGCTATCACATCTATGTGACTTGAATTTAGTATGTGATGTAGTGGTCCAGTGTTATTAGCTTTAGGGGTGTTTGCCAATCGCCCATCCCAAATTACTTTTAGTTTCCTTTCTTTCAGTGTAAAAAAAATGTTTCCATCTTATATTTCCTGAAGAGATATTGTTTACATTTAACTGTTGAGTTACTAAAACTTGCAGCCTACAAAATTGATGTTCATATCTTCTGTTTCATCATATGCATGAATCCATATGTGTGTATTACACCTGTTTCCAACCTTAATGTGGTTGTAGTAAAAAACTGTGTATCTAGATGAGTATTTGGAGGTTGAAATGGTGCTTGAATTATACTCAAGGTTGATGGATTTGTTCCTCAATGATTATCAAATCATGACTTGAGTATTTAGAGGTTGAAAGCTTTCACTGTTGTCACATTTCTTATGTATTTGCAGTATAGACATGTAAAGTATGCTTGCCCTGTACTTCTTCCATTTATTATTAGCCCTTCCATGGGATTCCTTAGGTGCTTTGTCAATGCTTTATTTTTTCAACATTAATCAATATGCATGATGTATTTATTTTAATGTTTATGATCCAAGATGCTGTTTTTCCCACTTCTTGGATCTCATTGTTTCATACCATTCAGATTCAATGCAATTTAATCCTTTCTATAGGTCTCATGTCCTTCCATTTTATTGGTGTTATTGAATTTTATATTCATAAGTAGTCCTTTTTTTTTTTTATAGGCTGGTTAGATCTGCTCATGGGAAAGGTGCAAACATCATTCTCATTCAGGTATGTGCTTGCAGAAGTAAAAATATGGGGGTCACCCATAAAACCATAGGGTATGGAACATTATATTTTGACCTATCATGTTGAATAAATATTTAAAGATGCACTATGATTTCCACATTATTTATTTATTTTTTTTTAATTTTGGAAAGGTTAATGGCCAGAAACTTGTGCTGTCCTTAATTTTAGAATATTTCATTCTGTTAGCAAATCTAGATTTCATGGATAAAAAAAAAATTACAGAAGTCATCCTTATGACAGTTGATTATCTCAGAGTCAATAGATAAGGAAATTGAAGCACTTTGATTTGATCATCCATTATCACTAAATACTTATAGATATCCTAGCCTCATGTTTTCATATTCCTTGTGCCACTTGGCAAAAAATTTGGCCTTGGTTACCTGATACTTTATATTGGCAGGTCAAATGGCCTTTACCTTCTCAAAACTAAAGTTGGTTTTCTGCAGCAATTGTGGTTTATCATCTGGCAAGAGAACTCTGATAATTAATAAGACTTTGAATATGAGAAAATGATGTTACATTTGTAACTAATTTGTATAGAAAAAGAATTTGTTTTTCTATAGTGCTGTATTTAATTATAAGTTTGAGGATAAAAATAAATGGTTTTCGATGATATTAAATGGATGGATTTTAAATCAATTAGGAGTCATAAATAGTAGCAATTTATTTGCTGATACTTTATTCTATCATAGTTACACTTAAGCTAATTCAGAAATTAATTACTTGGATCCTTTATGAATTTTTGAAGACCGCCTCCCCTACCTTTTGCTTTTTTTTTTGTTTTGTTTTTTAAGACATGCGTTCCTTAAAATATTTGTGTCCTTTTCTTAAGAGAAAATGTAAGATTTTTTTTTGGTGGGTGGGTGGTGGTGGTGGAGGTGGAGTATGGTGGTGATGTGAGTGTTGGGGCTTTGGATTTGGAGGTCCTTCTTAATTGATCACCATTTTTTTACATGAACTAAACTGATTTGTGGCTATTTACGTGATAGTTGATGCAATTTTTTTCAAACTGTTTGAGCTCAACCAGTGGTATATGACTCAAAATGGGAACAAGAATATGATACACCACTTAAGGTGGGACGTATTTTGAGAAGTATAAATTCTTTTGGATCATTAAGATCTAAATTATCTGAGCATGTAGAATATGGAATGTGATGCTAGATTAATATCTAGATATTCAAGTTCCGTTGTGTAATGCTAGTGATTTACAAATATTGGTGAATAGAATACTCTACACAAAAGATTCATTTATGATTCATCCAAGGGTTTATGTTTATTTTATAACAGGTGCCAAAATTTATATTTTGGATAAAAATTTCTGATGAATATTCCGTATTATAAATTGTTGGGGTTAGAGGATTTATGGAGTTAGAGGATTTATGAATTTCTGAGCTGTAAGCTAGTGAATGTTCAACTACCAATCCAAATTGAATGTTGGGAGTTGACGAATAGTGGCAGTTTCAACAACAAACATTTCAAATACAAAATTTATTGGGGGTCAGGGATTAATGAAAGTTCTAAGTTGTATCTTAGCAGAAGCTTTTGTTGGGAATTCTAGCCATGTGTTGACAAACACTTTTTTACATTTGATGTCTGAAAATTGCAAATCAAATATAAAGTTAGAGCACACTCTATGTAATGTGAGATTTACTTATTCTTTGATACATTACCTTTTTTAGTTTTGTGAAGAGGGGTTTTTGGAGGGGAGAGTGTTGGTGGCTTCATCTGGATGGAATGGGGAACCATGGTGATGCTTTTTATGCTATTTTGAAAGCTGGAAGAATGAATGAAATTTGCTTATTGACAATGGTTGATTAATGATGGAGTAATTCTTGCAACTGAAGGAAGAAAAACCTGTCTCTTATGGCAGTATGTTAATTGGATGAGAAGGAAGATGATTAATTACCATATGTAGAGGACCTAGTTGACAAATTGAAGATGTTGACTGTATTTAGAGGGGAGAAATTGAGGTTTGAGCATCTAAGATCTATCCATGCAAAGGCAAGGGTGTGGTCACAATATAAGCTTTGGAGCAAATAGGGAATCTGCCCCAAGAGGGGCTTAGCTGGGAAATAGCTTAGAATAGAGATGATAGTAACTGACGCAAGAGGAGCAGCATCCACTGGGAACGAGATAAGCCAGACTCCCCATTATCTACAATAATAACAGGATAGAGAGTTTTTAAACTGCTGCTTGCCTGTCTTGAAGTCTAAAACAGTGTCTTCTAATGGGAAGCAAAATGCATCCATTGCTAGCTAGTAAAGTTTCTAAAGCTGTCCTTTCTGGGAAGTGAAAGGGACTATGAAATAGGTTTTGCGCATTTTATATACATATATACAAGAAAAGATTAAAAAAAGGACCATTTTATTGTATTCTTTTTTTTTTTTTACTTTCTTCTATGTGAACGAGTAAATGGACATGTAAGTATGGTGAATATATGGAACTTAAATAATTTGATCTACAGGACCAACTGGGGAAATTATTGCAGTTGTTGATGGCAAAGAGGAAGCTGTTATTGTTGCTAAGTTTGATCCAAATAAAGTCAAACCCAGGAGACATAGTTGGGGAGTATTCCGTGATCGACGTCCAGATTTGTATAACTCTTTTGACATTAGATGGCAGTAATCCCTCTCTGTGGTCTTATGCTACTACTTATTCCAGTAGTACTTTGTGGTAGAGGTAATCAATGCTCTCTCTAAGACATTTTCCCTACTATAAACTGAGGGAAAGAAAAGCTCATATACCTTTGAAGGAAGAACAAAAAGCAATTATTTTGACCAATTGAATTTGAGCCTCAGGCATGCTTTATAGTCTATAAAGTACTGTTCGCTTATCTCTTTGCCTTTTCCTTTTCCCTTTTTTCTTTTTCTTTTTCTTTTTCTTTTTCTTTTCTCTTCCCTGTATTTACTGGCATTTTCTTTTGGCCATAACTGTCGCGTGCTGCAGTACTGTGGTCCAACACTATCCATTAGAGGATTCTTGCTTGCAAGATTGCCTATGTAAGATGGTGATACAAAGGGATGAGATGTGGTCCCGGAAGTTTTCCATCCTTACTTTTTGTCCTTTTTATCCTAGCTGATTTAATTAAATTGGTGTCCTAGTTTTGCAAGCCATTATTGAAGCCACAGGACCATTATATTGGTTTCCTTTGAGGATTGTATTATTTATTATTTTATTTTATTTTTCCAGTTTGAAGTGGTGTGGGTTGGGGTGTTTGCATATTGCATAATCTCATGGTTCATGTTTACTTGTATGAGCAATGGTTCTATTCAATTTGCCTGTTTCCTAAAATTGTCCAACTTGCATAGAGTATAGCTTCAGTAATAGCTTGCAAGTTGCAATCAGATTTCAGGACTGAAAATATTGCATAGATAATTTTAGATAGTGCACTGGATAAGCTTTAGTGATGTATACCTTCTGGGGGATGAATCTCACTTACTAGTGCTTGGCAGCGCTGTTCTGCAGAATTAGAGCCGTAGATTCAGATTTGCTATGCATACGATGTGTATGTTTCAATGCAGCCCATATGGGTATGAGGAAGGATTAAACAAGTATTTAGCCATTTTTAGAGTTGGGATGTAGATCTTGCCATGTGTCCAGCAATCTGGTGGAAGGAATCTTTATGTTTATCATCCATGGAATATCTCAAGTCTAATAAATTTCTTGAATACTCTTTTATCTTTCAATGTCTTTAATGTTGAAAAGATTTATACAATAATCTATTTTGGACCAGAATTACACTTTATTTGCAATATAAGATGGCCCTTTTGATGTGCTTTCTTTTTTCCCTTTT
The DNA here is from genome assembly GCA_948193065.1 of Aleurites moluccanus. Taxonomy (NCBI): domain Eukaryota; kingdom Viridiplantae; phylum Streptophyta; class Magnoliopsida; order Malpighiales; family Euphorbiaceae; genus Aleurites; species Aleurites moluccanus. The sequence goes on from CANXYC013138376.1 coordinate 146,400, forward strand.
GGCTATAACTATGATTATCAAACCTTGATGATCCCTTCTACACCTGATTTTTGTGTTACTTCAATGGTGGATTCATGTAATACTTCTCATTGAATAAATTAAAAATTCTCATTCTCAAAGCCTGCTTTCCGAATATTGTTTTCCATTCAGTGACACAATGATTGGTGTATTAAGGACTAGAGCGGTTACATTTATAAAAAAATAAATAAATAAAAATAACAAAACTAAACTAAACACACACATATAGATGGTGTTGAATCACATGAAGTTATTGTAGTTTTATGTTTTTATACCATAACCAGAATTATTATGGGCAGTTTTGGGTCTTCCTTTGTTTTTTCTCTCCGGCTACCAACAGAAGGTGGCTAAAAGTCTTCAAGAATTTCGAGTGCTTTCTATTATTCCACAATGTCTTTAGTGCAAACTGCTAATAATATTTTTGTGCGTTATGATGTCATAGGTAACTCGGAGCTTGAACTGTTTCTTTATTAGTCAATTTCATTGTATTTCCTTCCAGCTTTTGTGGTTCCTATGCTTAAAATTTTTGTTCTATTTTCATGGTAGATTCTTTGGCTTGACACAACTGGCCCTGTACACCTTGGTTTTTTTGTCCAATGTTTCTGTTGTTACTTTATTATGTGGCCATTATGAACAGTAGATTACTGTTCATACACAAAATACCAGTCACCCAAGAATATGGAACAGGTATGATTGGTCTATTTGAACTAGTTGGAATTTTAGACACTGGGTTGAACAATTCATAAGGTTGTCCCCCCTATAAAAAGTATTTGATGTAGATGTTGATATCCATTAACCTACTTTTTCTTCAGTTGAATGTTAGGAAAAATTCATGTACTTTTTTCCTGTCATTTTTCCTTAGGTATTGTAAGGAAGTCAACTAAAGGAGGTCAAAGGATGAAATGTAAATGGAGATTAACTACTCCATCTCATTTTAAAATTTTTTAATAATACAATAAGAGTTAATGGAAGTTTGTTTATATCCATTAACCTAATGTTCATTTTTCTTAGCCCCAATTTGGAAGGTTAGAGGATAGCATGTGAAGATTTTAAATAGTTTTACATCCATTAATCTCCTAATTTTTTTTGAACTCCCAAACAAAGTAAAGCTAATTAACTCCATTTACATTCCATATTTCCATTGCATACACTTCTTTGTCCTTCATTATCTTTCTATTTCATCCTCTCAACACTCTTATGCGAGACCTTAGGCTTTTTGAGTGGCAAGATTTGGATCCATGTTGTGTTGCTTTACATTTATAAAATTTTACCTTCACATTAATAATTGATGGTCACTCTGTGCTCTCTGCATACAGGATTGGAATACTGTAATGTTAATATGAGAAAGACAGAAGGAACACAAGCCTTTGAATCTCTTGGAGAGATTTAACCAAAAATTGTCAGAGCATTGGTTGTCATTAATCCAATTATTATGTGCTTCCTTGCTGTGCTTGATGCCCTGAACGCAAAATATAGAGGAGGAAATATTCGGAGAAAAAGAAGAGAGGGAAAATTATTGTTAGAAGATGGTCATTTTTTACCTCTAATTTAATAACAGGTAACAGAAACAAAAGCTGTAGATTTTTCAGTTGCGAAGCAAAAATATTCCTACATACATATAACAATTGCCATTAATGCCTACTGTTCTCAGTTTTCTTTTCATCCATCATCAACATTGTCATTTTTGTTGCTTGTTTCTTCATCTTCTTCTTGATCATCATCTTCTGTGTAGTTTTCTTCTTCTCCATCGGTCTCATCTTCTTCAAGAATTTCATTACTTGGCTGAACAAAGTGCAGCTTTAGTCGTCCGTCTTCTCTATATGCATGTAAAAACTCCTGACTGGGGATTCTTACTTGCTTGAGCACGAATCTTCCATCCTGCCGATAGGACTTGAAGGAAACCCAAGGTTTTCCACTCTTGCCTATGCATGAAATTGGCGGGGGGAATGCTCGTCCACTCAATCTAAACCGCCTGGTTTCTCCATTTTGATTCTGCTGCGTTGAATACTTGTTGATGCTTATGTTCTCCTCTTGGTGTTGCCAATCTTCATTTATATCATTTTTCAAGTCCTCAACATCATCAAAGCTTTCAAAACCAAGCCCTTCAGTGCATAGTTGCAAGCTCTCATAGTTCCTTGGCGAAAAGCTATCACTGTTATTATGACAGCCTGTGTATTGATGATTCTTTGGTGTGGTTGAAAAGAAGTCCAGTGATGGGCTCTTCTTGCTTTCATATTCATTGCCTAAACTATCATTATTATTGAGATTTGAAGTTCCTGTATGTGGGATTAAATCTATAAAAGATGCAGAAGTAGAAGAAAAAGATGATCTAGGAAAAGAAGGTGATGATGATGAAGAAGACTCTGAATTTTCTTTAAAATGAAGTTCACCAAATATTTCGGTGAACGATGATTGCTCGATTGGTTTTACAGGTTTGATTTTGTTCCATGGAGAGAGGGATTCAAGCAGTGTAGGATTTTCTGGTAAAGGTTTTTCAAAGATATGTTGAAGGCTTCCACAGGCAGCCATAACTTAGCTCTGTATAGTATATTGTATAGAATGCTTTAGAGAAAAAAAGAAAGAAAGAAAAGATAAGAAAGAGCTTTTGTTGATCACAGGAAGAGAAAGAAGCACGAGATTGGCGTGAGTTGAAAAAATCAATACATGATGCTATTAATTAGGGAAGCTGGTTAGATGGATTTTTTTTATTTTTTTATTTTAATTTTTTCTGTATTTTCTTTTACAGGTATTTGTCCACTTGTATGAGAGAAATGAGGATGGGTGGTTTTAGAGATATGTCTAAATTTGGTGGTTATAAATTCATGGGAAAAATATAGGGAACTTTCTTAGAAGATTAAACATTACAACATGAGTGGATTTTTACATTCCAAGCAAAGCAAGATTTTTTTTTCTTTTTATCTCTTATGGATTTCTAAATTTAACCTCTTATTTTACCTACTGGATTTTTCCTTATATATGAAGTTGTATTTGGTGTCACACTGTCACTGTCACAAGCTGCATCAAACATTGCTGTAATGGTGGCAAAACCTGCATCAAGCAAATGGAAAATAAACTTCCAACAGCATAAATGGTTGTGATTTGATACTGTACCAGCTCTATGGTAAATTTTAAGATGAATCAGTGAGATGGGGAAAGTGGGACCACAACCCTCTTTTCTTTTTGTTTGTTAAACCATCTGATATTTGGCAAATTCTTATTAGAAAGCATGTTATCTGATAGTGCTATTTTGCTTTCCAGAGTTTGCTGATGTGATTTGCTTTAGACTAATTGAACCTACAACCACCACATCTTTACATAATTTCAGAACTTTTTTTTCTTAATCACTTGCTTAGCATCTTGTTTATGGTGATTCTTATTGTCAAAAGTCCACACAAATGTTTATTCATGACAAGATACTTTTAACAGTAAAAATTTGCCATTTTCACTGCTAAATTTCAATTCAAGTATTATTAATATTTGAACATTTATATAAGATGTTGATAATATTGTCAAATATTAATAGGTATTGATGCAGCAAGTGTTTATAATAATATTAGTTATGAGTGTTTTATCCTGCTGTTGGAAGAGTTGGCTCTTGGTGTACAATTAGTAAATAGAACATAATTTCAGCTACCTGAATGTGATTGTATTCTAAACTTGGATGAGATTGTTGCCAAGACGGAATCAGGGTTAGATAGCGTTGCAAGTTAGGCAGGAATTGCCTTTTAGTATCATGAGGTATGCGTCATATATAGATCCAATCTTTTCCAGGAGATTTTCAAGTGTTAGCCACTGCTTCCTGGAATCTCTAAATCAATCAACTGATGTTAACCCTCTACTCAATTTAATCAAATTTGGATCAGATTAATGGAGTTTTATCCTCTAATTTCCAAAGCCAGCAGATATTGGAATATTTTCAATTATCCTTTCTAAATGTCTATTCCTTTCTCAGAAAATGATTGGCTGCAGTCCTTCATTTTCAAATAACTTATCTTAATAGGATATAATTCCAACTCAAACGATTGGTTGTTGTTCTAACCATAGAAAGCCACAGTCGTGTGACTCTCTTTTGCCACAATATTTTACTGGCTGTTGGTAGCTTGCCATATCTAAAATCTATACATTCCGGTCCCAGTATGATAAAGCTTGAAATATGCTATTAAAATTAAGAGCAATTGTTATTTTTTTTTTTAACTTTTTATTTTTGTAGTTTGATTCATAAGTAATCAATTGATGAAATGTAAATCTTAAAATTTTCATATTTTTGTGTTAGTTTAATTAATTTTAGTTTTAATAATTTTCTTAATATTCGATTCTTTGAATAATAAAAAAAAGTTATAATTTTGGTACTTGAGATCCCTTTCTCTCGTGTGATCGGCACTCTATTTACTATTATATTACTTGTTGTGTACTTAAATAAATTATCCGCAAGACAATACACAAGATCATTATATATCACAGCAACCCTACTGGAATATAAATGAAAGAAAAGCAAAATTTGCCTATCGACCATTGGATATGAACGGCATTCTAACATATTGATTGTTGCTGTAACATTTAAAGATAAAAGTAAGCAGGAACTAAAGTTCAATTCTCACCTAGGGTTATAAAAAAAAAAAGAAAGCTACATATTATATATAAATAAAGAAACCCACCAAGCATATGAAATTATGTTGTTCAAGAACAAATGATATCATTGTTAACGCAAGTAGTAGTAATTTTCAGGTAGAAGATGTTAGTTTCACACTATGCAACTTGCAAGAGTCATTGACGAAATTAGAAAACCAGTCAACAAGAAAACATACAAGAACAATTCATAAACATAGTTCAATTTTGAGATCAGACATTGCCACCTTTTTATAGAACCAGTTGGGACCCAACACGTCTTTCATCGCCAAGCTTCAATAAGTTCTGCCCTTGAATCTATACGGCTCAAGTTGCTAAGTCCACGAGTCTTTTCAACAGGTGCTTTTAAACGAGGTACAGATTGTTGCCTATTTATCTTACCAGGACTCTTTCTGAGATTTGAATTACTTGATAGACCAACCTTGATTTTTCCAGGACTTCCAGCCTTTAGACCATTGATAACACCAGCATGAGTTTCATCAATAAATGTATCGAACTGAGCAGCAGCCTCATGAGATTGATCCCCTTTGGCAATTGACTTCTCAGCAGAGATTGTAAAACTGCAGTATTTTCCATCATTTATGACATTATTTTGACTAGAGTTGCAAAAGCTTTCTATATAAGGTTCTTCAGTAATGAAAATTTGCTGTGTCTTTTCAGTTTGTTTTTTAGTAGCTTGCACACAGGTCTGTGAAGAGCTCTGGTGACCATTCTCATCAAATGGCTCAAGACGAGAAGCAGAAGTTGGCTCCACCACTGAATCTTCTCTTTCTCGCAGAGTCCTTAATATCAATGTCTTGAGAAAGTTCATCACTTGAACTGCATACATTAGTGCAGTCAAAGGATCTGCCATCTGCAATAGTATCAAAGATTTTTCTGTCAGCACACTAATCACTAGCCTGATCTCTATGGCCATAAAAAATTTTCTGTGGCTTAGAATATGTTTTGAGTTCACAGTTAATTTTTGGTGGATCTATTATTGTGTTTTTACATGGCATTTTAGCACATAGTTCGAAAGTATACAATGGCGCTGATCTTAAAAGGATGAAGACTCATTTGAATGCAACTAAGGCATCTACAAATCATATTTTAGATAACTAGAAAAATCTATTATAGATTGGGATGGTCTAGATTCCATCGTGGAAGAGTCTGCCATGTGTGTAGAATCTAACTGTAGAAACTCACCTGAGTCATGTTTGGTGCAAAAACCATGGCTATGTTACGTGCATTCATCTTGTTTACATGTTCCTGCTGGACAACATCAGCCATCAGGTTGATGGCCCAATCGAGTAGAGCAGCTTCAGTCGGGGGTAGATGCCTTGCAAGCTCAGCACATTCTTCTTCTGTTTGGCATTGCATCACTTGCTCAGGTGCTAGAGGATCCAGAACGCCAGTTGGGAGCTCTCTAAACCAAGCCTACATAAACAATCATACTGCCGGTCAATAGATGAATATTTGATGCAAAGCAATGTGAAGGTTGTGAAAAAAGAAGCACCCACCATATCTCTACATGATCATGAAAACTATGACAAGAAAGATGATATTTTGAAAAGAACAAAATAATATCAAAATAGGAGTAGTACATTTATCTCCACTTTGTTTTATTTAAGCCAAGGCTTTAATTCAACTTCCCAATAAACAAGATTAACTATAGTACAAGATAGAAAAGTTAACACGTACAAGTCCAGAAGAATGCCACTCAAGGGAGAAATATTGCCATTTTATGTGGAATATTAAGTACTCATTTCCAGTTTCCATGACATGCTTAATATGTACAAGAAAAGTAAAACTAGTAATCCAAGTGAGCAGAAGTAAGAAGGAGCCAAAAATTCAGAGCTGCATTCATTCCCTGTCATGCAAAATAAATAGTCCATCCAACACTTTTAAGTATCTCCTGTGCAGCCACATTCTTATAGCAAGGCCATTGATACATATTGATGACAATGGCTGTATCGGTCATGGTAGTGGTGCAATGGTGATGTCAGAATAGGATTGCTTTAGTAGAGGTATTGTTGGTGTAAGGGTAGGGGCAGTGGGGGCAAGCTTTCAGGCCAAGGGGTCAAGGACAATGAATTTGCGTAGGCTTAAAGTTTATAGTGATGGTGTGCACCAGTATTAGAATGGGGTTGGTAATGTACATAGACAAATAGCTAAGGATGTATGGATATAACTTAGTGATGGCTTGGATGCTTAATGATCGTGGTGGATTGCAGGACCAGTGGTAAAATAGATCTGATCTTGTTGAATTGGCTCTGACAAACAAGAATTCGCAGGAGAAACACAGCATTTTGACCATAGTTATTAGTGGAATACAACTTTTTATTTTTCTTGCCTAATATGGCAGGAAAACATGCAACTATTCCAGAATAAAATACATGTGACAACCGAGAACAAACAATAATTTTATGGTATCATGTGCATTAATGCATAATATGATGCAGCCTGATTGATAATGTGCACATTAGTCATTACAGATAATCTTGGCCAAGTTTGGCTTCATAAGATCATAAAAAATTACAGACATAAATGAATATAAAGTTCATAGCAAAAATTAGGTTAACTTCATAACATTATCACCACAAAATTTTTCTTAAGCATTCAAATTTTTCAACCTCACCCCACCTCTCTTTTAACTAGAATTTTTTACTCCAGACTAGTTTGATTGTAACATGCACCTAGCTCTGCAGGTGTATAATCCAACCCCCCCCAAAAGAAAAATCTTTTACTATCATCCCCTGATTTATTAACCATTGAGATCATGCGTCATATATTCCTTGGATTGACATATTAACACATTGCTAACCTGCTAAAAACTATAGAAAACATGAGAAAATTATCAGCAATCACTTCAACTCATCGGATGACAACTTTGCGTAACAACTAAAAATGTCACAATTCACAAGCACAATCTATTTAATAGGGAAATGAACTGAGATTATATTGTGTTGCTATACCTTGATAAGTCCTGCCAAACAGTGTACATCAATACCTGCTGGTACCACTCCTCTATTCAACTGATCCCTCACATACTCCTCCTGACTATTTTCTGCATTAATTCTGAAAATCCCTTCAGCCTGAGTTCAATAATTAACCATTTAGTTATAACCATCCAAATCATTAGACTGAAATCCAACTACGAATAAAACAAAGTGTATTCTCATAAATCATGCACTATTTTGATCAAAAGTTTTTCCTTTTCTTTTTCTACATGTACCTACTCTTTGGGGCCAGCCTATTGATGCTAACAAAGAAAATAACAAGATGATGTACCTGCAAGCCTCCCTGTGCATAAAAGTGTCTTTGCATTAGCAAGAGTATTGTCGGTACACTGTTCCCTCTGGAGTCATATGATAACTGCATGGATTCTGTCGAAACTCCAAAGACAGTTGCACTACATAATGTGAAAATTTATGTTAAGAGGCATAGTGGCAAGCATGAAAGTATATCTCAGCTGCTTGAATGGTTGAGTAATTTGTGAAAAAATTATGGCTGTCAAAATGCAAAGTGCTATAAACAGAAATGCATAAATACCAATATTTTCAAGTTTTCAGAGGTGTCATATGAAACAATTTAAATGTTGTAACAAGTTACTTGCAGTTGCATATTCCATAGATATTTGTTGAGATTTAGCAAATTCTTATGATGCGATGCCTTGATGCTAATCATATTTGGCATTTGTGGTCTTCCCAAGGAGCTCACATTCTCGATTATAGTGCAGCTCAGTGGCTCTCAAAAAGAAAATAAATTTGTAAAAAAAAAAAGTAGAGACAATTTCTTACAATCTGGTGGCTTTTGTACATTAATCAATGTCACTGTACCATTTTGCCTTTAAGCTGCAATTCTGCATTCTAATGATATAAAAAGTTCCGTTATAGTTTGACAAGATTAAATTTATTGTCCATCCTTTGGAATTGGAGCGGCCTCCTTCCATCTAAATGGGCTATGAATCATTGGTATTAAAAAGTAGAAACCATTTCTACAGTCTCATCAAATACCCAGTCTGATGTCTAAAACATTATGTATAGAAAAGGTTCCAAATCCCATTACAGACTGCATCAAACACACCCATGTATTCTTACCTTCTTTCCCCTCATTATTGATTCGCTAATATACTATTGAACATGCATTTTTAAGTAGAAATCATCATCATTTTTGTCAACAGAAAACATGATAAGAATGAAATCAGTACTAGATCCATTCACCTCCCAATCATTTTTATACTTGCTTTTCTATACTGGATTAAGAAACCTAGAAGTTCTAGACGTTTTTGTCTTGGCACTTGACATGCCTTGCACACAATCAGGAAAAATGTGCAATATTTTTAAAATCCAACTTGAAGATGCTAGAAGAAAGAAGCAATGGACAAATCTGATGGAAACATAGATCTGTGTTTGAAAGCAGTTAAAGTCGCTTAAACCAACACCACAAATAGGGAAAAAATGCATAACCAGCAATTACTTGCATCAAAATTCACAATCTTCAGACTGAACAAACCAACAGAAACTCAAAAAAAAAAAAAAAAAAAAAAAAAAAAAAACCGCCAATTAAATGCACCATACATAAATTTCAAGTATTGCAAACTGGAGAACAAAA
>CANXYC013138546.1:0-15750 GCA_948193065.1 Aleurites moluccanus
TATATATATATATATATATATATATATTACTTTCCTTTAATATAGCTAGCTATTTTGTAAAACATAAATTATTTTCTTTAAGAATCTCTTAGTAACTTTAAAATCATACTTCATACTTATATAATTGAATTAAACTCTATAAAGTCCTTTGTTTGAGTTTGACAACTTAAATACTAAAACTCACATTTCAATATTTGAGTTTAATTCATTTAATTTTAATTTTTCTCAAATTGAACTTATCTTTAAAAATCTATTTATTTTATAATTTTAGTAGTATAAAGAGATAGAAAGATAATATCATGAGCAATAAAACACATATCATCATACGACTTACATGCATATTAATTTTCATACACTCATAAAATTAAATAATTCCATCTCAAACCATCAATAGATCTCCAAGAATATAAACGTAATTGTTATTAAAGTTCATGGACTCGTATACAAGTGGACTAATAAATGGGAAAGTGTGGGAACTCACTTGCACAAAACCAATTGGCTTTTGCTAGGTACAACACCCACACACTGATAAGTCCTTTATATATTTTTTCATTTTTTGATGTGAGATGCTTTTCTCAATACATCTCTTCAAGTGCAATCGGGCTTGGTCCATGGCTTAATATCAATAATTCAGTTAACACTTGCTCATAAATGAACCGAACTGGCATCATCATTAGTCCCCAACAAAGGGCTTGAATCTAGTCTGTTTGGGCATGAAGCTTGATACCATATTAAAGTCCATGGATCCATACACAAGTAGACTTAAAAATGGATAAGTGTTGGAACCCATTTGCACAAAATAAATTAGCTTTTGCTAGGTTCAACACCCACACACTTATAAGTCTTTTATATATTTTCTCATTATTCAATGTGTGATACTTTTTTAAATAATTGTGTGTGTGTATATATATTATAGGCACCAAAAGAGCCGAAATTAAAGCATCAAAGTGAAAAGCAAAGATTTTGGACTTACTAATGCAAATTCCAATAGAACTAGGTCTAAAACACCTCGAGGAGTGGAAACGAAGTTGCAAGAGCTTTGGTCCCATACATTGCCTCTGGCATGCCATATGCCACTGCTGCTGGTGATTTTGGAACTCGGAAATTACACCATCTTACTCACCATGATATTAGAAGTATAGAAATGCCCAACACTTATCGTTAATCATTGGTAGCTACTGATATCGAAGCATGACAATTTTGGTGAATGTTTTTCCTGGTTTGGTTAATTCCTTCATCATCGGTCATCCATATTAGTCTGAATTGATATCAAATGGTAGCTCATTACAAGATATTTTTATTGAGATCAAGACTCGCTGAATGGCAACCAGAATCTATCGGAATAGAGATAAAAAGTTACGTTGCTAGAAAAGCTTCTCGTCTCACGTGAGTCATTGTTCGTCGATGGTTTGCACTACTGTTGATTCACCTAAGGTCACCAAATGCATGCGGATGTGGTGGTGGTGATGGTCTTCAACGGTGGCCAAAGATTGGTTATTCAACCTTTCCTCTCGGCTCTCCCTCTCTCTCTCCCAATCTGTCCCTTTCTTCTCTCTAATGGGTGGCTACTCTTAGCCAATCAAAGTTGTCCTTTATTTTTTATTTATTTTTTAAAATAAATTTTTATGAATTAATATATTATTCAAATAAGGAAAGAAACAAGAAAACCAATTGGCTGGTGGTTAATATCTAGCTTAAACACACTTAGGTTATGAGTTTGAGCTCCAAATCACACATCTATATATTTTTACAATAATAATATTTTATTTATTATTAATATTAACTAAAGTATCATCAATATAATTTATAATTTTAAATATAGTAATATAAATAAATAATATATTCTCAATTTTTTTAACAACCCAAATCTCAAATAAATATATTACAATAACTAAATTTTAAATAATTAATTTCAAAAATATTTTCATTACCTTAAATTTATATACAATAAAATCTCTATAAATTAATAACTTTTATTATATAAACATTTTCTACTGTCTTGAATTGGATTAATTATCTAAATTTATACTCGATTAATTAATACCTCTTTTAATTAATAAAATTCATGAGTCCCAACCACAATAAGAAATAAGCACATTTCTGACGGAATTTACCTACAATAAAGAAAGAGTCGCTACTTAATGACAACTCATTGATAAATTGCCAAATGTTGATTTACCGACCATGTGTTAATCATTGGAAGGAACTTATGGCCCCAATGTTTGCCGACCACGTGGAGACAATTTAGCGACTATAAATTTTTTGACAAATATTTTTGGTCGATAAATTTATCTACAGTGTAGGTGGAAAAAGTTGGCACCTTTAATATTTTACAAACTCATTGTTGATGGCATGTTGCCAAGTGGATATTATTCAGCATTGACATTTAGTCTGTAATTATGTTTACCGATGTCATTTATTCCATCAAAAAAACATAAAATTATAAATAGATGAATTAGTTCTACTTCTTCTCTTTTGCTCCCCTCTTTCTGAAACTCTTTCTCTCTTTGTGTTCTCTATGAAAATCGATCCTCCATTCACCGTTGCTTTATTCGCTGATTACGCACTTATTCCAGGTTTGTTTTTCTTCTTCGTTTCTCCAGTTATCAATAATAATGTAGGTATTATGTTTTCTGTTTTTTTATTTTTAGTTTTATTATTCAGCTATTTTTCATTTCCGTTTGTCATTGCTCCTCCGATTTTATTGATTGGTATGTATTTCTATTTAATTGATTTTTTTTCATTCGTTGCTCTGGCATGCAATTTGTAATTTATTTATTTTTTTAATTTTTGTGGGAAGTTTTAAATTAGTTTTGAAAAGGTTAAAAATGTTAGTTTGTTGAAATGTTAAATTTGTGAATTGTGAATTTATGGGTTGAAATATTGAATTTGTACATTAGTTTGTTAGATTATATTACTTTTTTTTTTATGAATTTGTGGGTTAAAAATGTCAGTTCGTCGACTTTGTAAACTGTGAATTTGTGGTTTGAAATATTGAAATGATATTTATTGTGAATTGCATTTTTGTATTTTTTTTAATTAGTATTGATTGAAACCCGATATAAGAAATGGAAGATAAAATGGCATTTATGTATTTTGTTAGATCTTTAGTTTCTTAACACATTAATATTGATGGTTACAAACAACTAATTAAAGATCTAATTACCTTTGTTTTTATATATGCAAGATACACTTTTTCAGAAATTACAGATAATAATAGAGTCGCAGTAGCTAAAAGAAAGTAGAGCCTGCGACTAAGGGGTATAAAAACCCAAAGTTCACTGCAAAGAAAAAGTCATAACCACTATAAGTTATTCGCGATAACGACACAGGCCCAAAAGGTTCAGGCCCAGATTAAGGCAAAAGTAGCGCCCGTTACTCAAAGAGCTCAAGGTAGTTGCAGATGTTACTAACTTGTCACAGCCGTGACTGTAATATCTGTAATTTTTTTTGTTATTTTAATTAATTGCATGTTTGATGAATTTAATTAATTGAAGATATGAATGTTTGAGGAATCCAAAAATTTCTGATTTGCAGGGTATTATTTTGAGGCTGATTGCATAATCTTAAAGAAATAATTTGGTAAAGTGTAAAATATAAAAGTTGTGGATCTATGTCTCATCTTCAATTCAATTAAATGGTTTGGTAAAATTCTATGTGTGAGAGTAGTTATACCTCCTTGAGCAGGACTTGTCTGGTTTAGTATTTCTGCAGGAAATCTGTATATATTTGAGTTTTCTGGGAATGACTGAGGCAGTTTGAGCCAAAGGTGTTAACATGAGAAATGTTCCTTTATGTGTTGTATTGTTATATGTAAAATTTCAGGAGATTTGGATAAGTATAAGTCAGTGGAGAGTAGAATTTCTCAGGTCTGTCCGGCTAGATTTTAGGCAGTAAGTCTGAGTGAATTTTAAAGAGTCACCATGGTCTGTATAGTTGTCTTTGTGATTTGCATGTTGGATATGTTGAACCCCTCTATGTCTATTTTAAGTGATAAAAAAGAATCAGGGGGTTTGGATGTTTGTAGCTCATTTGCGAGCAGATTAAGTAAAAGTTATTGAGGAAGAGTTTCAGCTCAGCAGGATATGGTAATTGCGAGTCGGCAAAGTGCGAGGTGGCATTTGTGAGCCGGCAATGCGAGCAAGCGAAGTGGAGAGGTGAGATTACCGAGGTGGCAATTGGCAAAGAGACATATTCAAGGTGGCATATGCGAAGAGGGATTTTGCATAGAGGAAAAGGTGAGGTGGCATTATGCGAAGAGGCATTATGCGAAGAGATATTATGCGAAGAGGGAGATAGGCGAGCAAAGTTTAGCGAAGAGGATTAGGCGAGGTGGCATTATGCGAAGAGGTCTTGAGAGGTGGCATATGCGAAAAGGGATTTGGCGAAGAGGAGTTTGGTGAAGAGGCATTGCCGAGGTGGCATATGCGAGGCAACATATGCGAAGAGGAGTTTGCGAGGAGAGTTTGGCAAGGCAGCATATGCAAGGTGGCATATGCAAATTGGATTAGCGAAGTGGCTTATGCGAAGTGGCATTGCCGGAGCAGATTGGCAAAGTGGGAGTTGCGAGCTGGGAATGGCGAGCTGGCTTATGCGAGGTAGCATTGCCGAGGCGGGTTGGCGAGGCGAGCTGGTGAGCGGGATTTTGGGCAGTGGCCTATTTAACCCAGTGCCAGTAGCGATTTTTCTCTATGATTTTCTTTCTTCTTTTCTTCGTTCTTCTTCAGTTTTCTCAGATTAGTTCCATTTATTATCTAAGGTATTAATACTCAAAATTAATGTATTAAATCTCCATATTATCATATGTTAAGGCAGTAATCATCAGTTTCAAGTAGAATATCTCAGGAAATTCAGTGTTGGAGAAATAAGGTAAATGTCTTCAAATTTCATTTTCTTTTAGATTAATTAAGTCTGGCAGTTAGAATAATTAATTATGGGTGTATATAATTTATTTCAAGCATTTTAAAGCTATTAATGGTAATAAATGTTGGAGAAATTAGAATTAATGGACTGTCATGAATAGTAACATAAACAGTAAATTCGAAGTAAAAATTCAGATTTTCTTTGAGAGATGAATTAAATTGATGTTGGGAATTAAGAATAGAAACTTTAAGATAGTTAAATATTAAGAAATCATGTTGAGTATTATTGATTAAGGAAAACCCTAATTTTTAATATTTGTGAAAATTTCTTAGGAGAAGGAAATCAAGGAAATTGAGGAGATTGTGATTGAGCAATTGTTAAAGGAAATTCAAGGAGAAATTGTGTAGAGGTAAGTATGAACATCGCATTTGTTTATTGCTTCTTTGAATTGATATGACTGAATATTCTTATTGTTCACCCATAAAATTCTCATATACTTGATATTGGATTATCAAACTATTAAATGAAAATTTTATGATATCCTAAAATCAAAATTTACTATTTGCTTCATATGATCACCATATATATATGCATATAATGTAAGTGACTTGGTCAACCTTCTTGGATCAAATTCACATGATTCCTACTTGGTAAACTTGATTGAAATTATGATATTTGTTGATGGTCTTGTGACCAATATGTCTTGTGAGATGAAACCATATGACCCTATGGATAGAACGCTCTTCCTAATGAGAGTAAATTCATTGGTCCATTGTGCACTTTGGGAACCTAGCTGATAGGATTTTTATTAGTGTTCCACCTAGAGGGGACCATGAGCTCTAAGCATATGCCTGGCCAAGCATACATTTGCGATAAGGTAGCAAGGACTACCGATGCGCTCTGTTGTGATAGGTAGCATGGCTACTGATGCACTCTGTAGTTCTACCATGTTATTTGATAGTGTTATTCGATTGTAAGCACTTCTATTCTTGTAATCCTAACCATATGATGATTCTTACCCATGTTCTTGGAATTGATATTTCCTTTGGATTAATATATATATATTTCTTTCATATTGTATATTCATATCGTACTGAGTTGAATGCTCACTCCTCTTCTGTGGATTTCAGGTGATAGTGTAGCTCGTGAGAGAGCTAGTAGAGAAGATCAAACTTCTTGACTTATTCTTCCAATAAGCCTCCATTGTAATTAATTTGAAATATATTTATGTCTATTCATTGTATGGTATTATGGTACAGTGTGTATTGGGAGTATACTCTAGAACTTCGTAGTTGGTCATTGGGGATGATAATATTTTGATGAATGAATTGTTACCTTTTTGGGTTATCCTTGTTCCTTAGTGATGTGGGATACATCTTTTGATCAGTAAGGAACAAGAGGAAATTATGAAATAATAAAGTTAAAAATATGAATTATGCTTACATGGATCATAGAAATGAATATTGAATGATATCTATATTTGATATGAATGTGTAATATAAATGAGATCCAGGGTATGAGAGTTCTACGGGTTTATGGTGGCCTTAAACCTACCTTTGCCCTAGGACCGTCGCACCATTGGAGTTGGGGTGTGACAGAGGTGGTATCAGAGCTATAGATTTATAATCCTTAAGATAAAAGATAGATAGAGATGCATGAGCACTAGTCTAGGTGTTGATTAAGATAACTACGGAGCATAGGATTTGTGTCTCATTCAATTGTGTCTTCCTTTGGTATATATATTTGCGTTAAGTATGCGTAGTTAGTCTGATAATGTTTGTTCTTCTTATCAGTATCTAAATGGCTCCACGTCATGGTAGAGGACGAGGGCGAGGCCATCCTAGGCGGAATTTACCTTCTGAAGAGGGTTCTGTAGGTGGAAATGGAGGAGATGTGGTTCCTCCTATGCCACCAGTGGATGTGGCTCATATGGCTCAGCAATTAGACCAGTTGCAAAGAAATTATGCAATGATAGCTGAGATTATTACTCAGCAAAGGCAGCAGCAGGTACCTCCAGTTCAGGTTCTAGAAATCTCTGTTCTTCCAGTAGTTCCACCACCTGTAGTGCGTCAAAAGGAAGAGGTATCGTTTGAGAGGTTCCTAAAGCTTAAGCCCTCAGAGTATAAGGGGAAGTGGATTCTAAAGATTTCCTAGAGGAAATTGAAGAAAAAGTGCAGATTCTATGGATTCCTGGCAGAAGAGCTATAGAGTTTGTGGGATATTTGATGAAGGCTGAGGCCAAGGATTGGTTCAAGAGAAGCATTTATGGTATGCTTCGGGAAAATGAAGAGCTATCTTGGGAGAGATTCAAGGAATTAGTGTTAAATGAATTTCTTCCTGAGAGTGTGAGAGAAGATAAGTCCTTGGAGTTTGAGAGGTTGGTTCAGACCCCTGGCATGAGTGTTTCAGAATATGCCAGGAAGTTCATCTAGTTAAGTAAATTTGCTCCTACATTGGTGCCTACAGAAGTGGCACGGATTCAACGGTTTCGCAGAGGGTTAGTAGCTCCATTGTTTAAACTTCTAGCTGCTCCTAAATTTGATTCCTATTCTAAGTTGGTGTACAAGGCTAGAATAATTGAAAATAGGGAAATGGAAGCCATATCAGAAAGGGTTGAAAAGAAGAAGTTCAAGGCTGATAGTTCTTCCAAACCAGATAGTGGGATGAAGACTATGGCAGTGGCCCATCAGTCAGCTTCTAGGAGTGGGTATAGAGGACCTTTAAGGAGACTACAGTAGAGTCAGACTACTCCTAGACCTACTTCTTAGATGAGCCATGGATCAACTAGCTTTGCATCACCCAGGGCTCTTAAACCTCTGTGTCCTACATGTGGCAAATTTCATAGTAGCCCTTACCATTATGCATTAGGAGCATGTTTTAGATGTGGACGGCAAGGTCATTTTCTCAAGAATTATCCACAGTCACCCTTTAGAGGTAGACCTCAAGCTTCTCAGGCTATAGTTCAGATGAGTAGAGAGAGGAGCATTAGTCAGCAGCCAGAAGGAGGTAGAGGTATTTTGGGCAGGACTGTTGAGGATGGCAGAGGATCAGGTCAGCATGAGGCTCAAGCTTCTGGATCGACTCCTATGGGTAGAGGCAGAGGGAGAGTTTTTGCTCTAGCACAGCATGAAGCCCAAGCATCTAACACAGTGGTTACAGGTATTCTTCTAATCCAAGCCTTGAATGCTAGAGTATTGTTTGATTCAGGAGCTACACATTCCTTTATGTCATCATGTTTTGCTAAGAAGTTGCATGTGCCTTGTAAATTGCTTGAATCTGTGTTGGTGGTTTCAACTCCTTTAGAGGAAGAGATTGAAGTCCATAACTCCTATTCATCCTGTGTGGTTAGCATAGGTGGCAAGAGCTTGAATATGGATTTGAATGAATTGTCAGTATTGGAGTTTAATGTGATTTTAGGCATGGACTGGTTGTCCAAGCACTATGCCATTATAGATTGTAATGGAAAGAAGTTAGTCTTTAAGCCACCCTCGGGTGAGGAATTTGAGTTTCAAGGGGAGCGGAGCAAAGTACCATACAATGTGATATCTGCCATTGGGGCAAGAAGGTTGTTGAGAAAGGGTTGCCAAGCGTATATGGCTTATGTCCGGGATACTTGTAAGGAAGTGAGAGGTATGGAGCAGATTCCAATAGTCAATGAGTTTCCGGACATATTTCCTGAAGAATTACCTAGTTTGCCATCGGATAGAGAGATAGAGTTTGGTAGAGAGTTGCTACCTGGCACGAGTCTGATTTCTCTTCCTCCCTATCATATGGCACCAGTTGAGTTGAAAGAATTGAAGACTCAATTGCAAGATTTGCTTGACAAATGATTTATTAGACCCAGTAGTTCACCATGGGGAGCACCTGTACTCTTTGTGAAGAAGAAGGATGGTTCTATGAGGCTATGCATAAATTACAGGCAGCTCAACAAGGTGACTATCAAGAATAAGTATCCTTTGCCAAGAATAGATGATTTATTTGATCAGTTGGAAGGTGTAAGTCATTTCTCCAAGAGAGACTTGAGGTCGGGGTACCATCAGTTGAGAATTCGGAATGAGGATGTATCGAAGACGGCCTTCCAAACCAGATATGGACACTATAAGTTCTTAGTGTTGCCATTTGGATTGACTAACGCACTAGTTACATTCATAGACTTGATGAATAGGGTGTTCAGGCCGTTCTTGGACAAGTTTGTCATTGTGTTTATTGATGACATTCTTGTGTATTCTAAGAGTATAGAAGAGCATGAGGGACACCTTAGAATTGTGTTGCAGACTTTGAGAGGGCATCAGCTGTTTGCCAATTTTTCGAAGTGTGAATTATGGCTTGAGAGTGTGGGTTTTCTGGGGCATATAGTGAGCAAAGAAGGGATTGAAGTTGATCCTAGAAAGGTTGATGCAATTCTTAGCTGGCCGAAACCCACGAATGTTTCAGAAGTTTCTTAGGTTTGGCAGGCTACTACGGGTGGTTTGTTCAAGACTTTTCTAAGATTGCAGCTCCTTTGAGCAAGCTTACCCAGAAGCAAATTAAATTTCTATTAGTCAGATGCATGTAAGGAGAGCTTCTAGAAGTTAAAGACTTATTACACCACTGCACCTGTCTTAGCTTTGCCGTCGGGTGAAGGAGGATATACGGTGTATTGTGATGCATCGAGAGTAGGACTTGGTTGTGTGCCTATGCAGCGTGGAAGGGTGATAGCCTATGCTTCTAGGCAGTTGAGGAAGCATGAGATGAATTATCTAACTCATGATTTAGAAATGGTTGTAGTGGTATTTGCATTGAAAAATCTGAACACACTACCTGTATGGTGAAAAGTGTGAGATTTTCACAGATCATAAGAGTTTGAAGTATATATTCCAGCAGAAATATTTTAACCTTAGAAAGAGAAGGTGGGTTGAATTGCTTAAGGATTATGACTGTGAAATTTTGTATCATCTAGGGCAAGCTAATGTAGTAGCGGATGCATTGAGCAGGAAGTCCTTAGAGAGCTTAGCCCATATTCAAGTGAGTAGAAGGCCTTTAGTGAGGAAAGTGCATAAATTGCATGATATGATAATTAGTTTGGAATTGTCAGATTCAGGAGTGTTGTTGGTAAACTTCCAAGGCAAGCCGCTTCTCATTGATCAAATTAGAGAAGCTCAAGATAAAGACCCTTAATTAGTGAAGATAAAGAATGATATAGAGTCATAAAAAGCTCCAGGATTTGTTGTGACTGATGGTATGTTGAGACATAGTAGTAGGATTTATGTTCCAGCAATTGATGGTTTGAGAGATATGATTCTTAAGGAAGCACATCATGCCATGTATAATGTGCATCTAGGTGCAACGAAGATGTACCTTGATATTAAGAATTCATATTGGTGGAGTGGAATGAAAAAAGATGTTGCAGAATATGTATCCAAATGTCTAACTTATCAGCAAGTCAAGTTCGAGCATCAGAAACCATCGGGGTTACTCCAAGAGTTGCCATTGCCAGAATGGAAATGGGTGAGGGTGACTATGGATTTTATGGTTGGATTGCCAAGAACTTCAAAGGGCTATGACTAAATATGGGTCATTGTGGATAGGCTAACCAAGTCAGTTCATTTCTTGCCAGTCAAGACAACTTATAGAGCTTCTCAGTATGCCTAGATTTATGTGGATGAGATTGTCAAACTTCATGGAGTTCCAGTTTCGATTATCTCAGATAGAGGTACTCAGTTCACCTCGAGGTTTTGGCAGAAATTGCAAGAATGTCTAGGTACTCAACTTGATTTTAGCACAGCTTTCCATCTGCAAATAGATGGAAAATCAGAGAGGACCATCCAAACTCTAAAAGACATGCTGAGGATATGCATTCCAGACTTTGGAGGAAATTAGGATGCTCACTTACCATTAATAGAGTTGCCTACAACAACAGCTACCATTCCACAATTCAAATGTCTCCTTATGAAGCTTTGTATGGAAGAAAATGCAGATCTCCATTGTGTTGGGATAAAATTGGAGAAAAGTATATCGAAGGACCGAAATTGATAAGATATATGACAGAAAAGGTTCCATTGATCCGAGAAAGATTGAAGACAGCTTTCAGTCGCCAAAAGAGTTTTGTCGACCCAAAGAGGAAGGATCTTTAGTTTTCCATAGGAGATCTTGTATTTCTAAGGATCTCTCTCCAATGAAAGGAGTTCTACGGTTTGGCAAAAGAGGCAAGCTTTCTCCACGATTTATCGGACCTTTTGAAATTTTGAGTAAGGTTGGAGAGGTTTCATACAAGTTGGCTTTGCCTCCTAGTATGGAAAAGGTGCATTTGGTATTTCATATATCTATGCTTAGGAAGTATGTTGTCGACCTTTCTCATGTGCTACAAGTGCCGAAAGTGGATCTCTAACCAGATTTGACATATGAAGAAATCTCAATTGCAATCATAGATCGAATGGTTAAAAATCTAAGGAACAAGGAGATATCAATGGTTAAGGTTCTACGGAGAAATCAAGCTATGGAAGAGTACACTTGGGAAAGTGGGCGAAGCATGCAAGACAAATATCCCCATCTATTTCAGGTTTAAGGCAGGTTATTTTAAATTCAAGGATGAATTTATTTAAGGGGGAATAATGTAATATCTACAATTTTTTTGTTATTTTAATTAATTGTATGTTTAATGAATTTAATTAATTGAAGATATAAATGTTTGAGGAATCCAAAAATTTCTGGTTTGCAGGGTATTCTTGTGAGGCTGATTGCATAATCTTAAAGAAATAATTTGGTAAAGTATAAAATATAAAAGTTGTGGATCTATATCTCATCTTCATTTCTATTAAATGTTTTGGTAAAATTTTATGTGTGTGAGGAGTTATGCCTCCTTGAGCAGGACTTATCTGGTTTAGTATTTCTGCAGGAAATCTGTATATGTTTGAGTTTTCTGGGAATGACTGAGGTAGTTTGAGCCAAAGGTGTTAACATGAGAAATGTTACATTATGTGTTTTGTTGTTGTATGTAAAATTTCAGGAGATTTGGATAAGTATAAATCAGTGGAGAGTGGAATTTCTCAGGTCTGTTCGGATGGATTTTGGACAGTAAGTCTGAGTAAAATTTAAAGAGTCACCATGGTATGTGTAGTTGTCTTTGTGAGTTGAATTTTGGATATGTTGAACCCCTACATGTCTATTTTAAGTGACAAAAAGAATCAGGGGGTTTGGATGTTTGTAGATCATTTTTGAGATGATTAAGTATAAGTTGTCGAGGAAGAGTTTCAGCTCAGCAGGATCTGGTAATTGCGAGCCGGCAAAGTGCGAGGTGGCATTTGCGAGCCGGCAATGTGAGCAAGTAAAGTGGCGAGGTGAGATTACTGAGGTGGCAATTGGAAAAGAGACATATGCGAGGTGGCATATATGAAGAGGGATTTGGAGAAGAGGAAAAGGCGAGCTGGCATTATGCGAAGAGGGAGATAGGCGAGCAGAGTTTGGCAAACAGGATTAGGAGAGGTGGCATTATACGAAGAGGTCTTGCGAGGTGGCATGTGAGAAGAGGGATTTGGTGAAGAGGCATTACCGAGGTGGCATATGCAAGGCAACATATGTGAAAAGGAGTTTGCGAGGAGAGTTTGGCGAGGCAGCATATGTGAGGTGGCATATGCGAAGTGGCTTATGCGAAGTGGCATTGCCGGAGTAGATTGGCGAAGTGGGAGTTGCGAGCTGGGAATGGCGAGCTAGCTTATGCGAGGGAGCATTGCCGAGGCGGGTTGGCGAGGTGAGCTGGCGAGCGGGATTTTGGGCAGTGGCCTATTTAACCCAGTGCCAGTAGCGATTTTTCTCTATGATTTTCTTTCTTCTTTTCTTCGTTCTTCTTCAGTTTTCTCATATTAGTTTCATTTATTGTCTAAGGCATTAATACTCAAAATTAATATATTAAATATCTAGATTATCATATGTTAAGGCAATAATCATCAGTTTCAAGCAGAATATCTCAGGAAATTGAGTGTTGGAGAAATAAAGTAAATTTCTTCAAATTTCATTTTCTTTTAGATTAATTAAGTCTGGCAGTTAGAATAATAAATTATGGGTGTATAAAATTTATTGTAAGTATTTTGAAGCTATTAATGGTAATAAATGTTGGAGAAATCATAATTAATGGACTGTCATAAATAGTAATATAAACAGTAAATTTGAAGTAAAAATTCAGATTTTCTTTAAGAGATGAATTACATTGATGTTGGAAATTATGAATAGAAACTTTAAGATAGTTAAATATTAAGAAATCATATTGAGTATTATTGATTAAGGAAAATCCTAATTTTTAATATTTGCGAAAATTTCTTATGAGAAGGAAATCAAGGAAAATGAGGAGATTGTGATTGAGCAATTGTTAATGGAAATTCAAGGAGAAATTGTATAGAGGTAAGTATGAACATCGCATTTGTTTATTGCCTCTTTGAATTGATATGATCGAATATTTTTATTGGTCACCTAGAAAATTCTCAGCAAACTATTAAATAAAAATTTTATGATATCCTAAAACCGAAATTTACCATTTGCTTCATGTGATCATCATATATATATGCATATAATGTAAGTGACTTGGTCAACCTTTTTGGATCAAGTTCACATGATTCCTACTTGGTAAATTTGATTGAAATTATGATATATGTTGATGGTCTTATGACCAATATGTCTTGTGAGATGAAACCATATGACCCTATGGATAGAACGTTTTTCCCAATGAGAGTAAATTCATTGGTCCATTGTGCACTTTGGGAACCTAGCTGATAGGGTTTTTATCAGTGTTCCACCTAGAGGGGACCACGAGCTCTAGGCGTATGCTTGGCCAAGCATGCATTTGCGATAAAGTAGCAAGGACTACCGATGCACTCTGTTGTGATAGGTAGCATTGCTATTGATGCACTCTGTAGTTCTACCATGTTATTTGATAGTGCTATTCAATTGTAAGCACTTTTGTTCTTGTAAGCCTAACCACATGATGATTCTTACCCATGTTCTTGGAATTGATATTTCCTTTGGATATATATATATGTGTGTGTGTGTGTGTGTGTGTGTGTGTGTGTGTGTGTGTTTGTGTGTGTGTGTTTGTGTGTGTGTGTGTGTGTGTGTGTGTGTGTATTTCTTTTATATTGCATGTTCATATCTTACTGAGTTGAAGGCTCACTCCTCTTCTGTGGATTTCAGGCGATAGTGTAGCTCGTGAGGGAGCTAGTAGAGAAGATCAAGCTTCTTGACTTATTCTTCCAAGAAGCCTCCATTGTAATTAATTTGAAATATTTTTATGTATATTCATTATATGGTATTATGGTACAGTATGTATTGGGAGTATACTCTAGAGCTCCGTAGTTGGTCATTGGGGATGATAATATTTTGATGTATGAATTGTTACCATTTTGGGTTACCCTTGTTCCTTAGTGATGTGGGATACATCTTTTGGTCAGTAAGGAACAAGAAGAAATTATGAAATGATAAAGTTAAAGATATGAATTATGCTTATATGGATCATAAAAATGAATATTGAATGATATCTATATTTGATATGAATGTGTAATATAAATGAGATCTAGGATATAAGAGTTCTACGGGTATATGGTGACCTTAAGCCTACCCTTGCCCCAGGACCGTCGCACCACTGTTGTTGGGGTGTGACAGTGACTAAGAATTCTAAGAGGTCCAGAAGCTAAACGGTCCAAATGAGCAGTAAGTCGTGCCCACTTTTGGGATATAGCGCCTACGACTAAGGGAGCTCAGAGGTCCATAAAGTTTTTGGTGGAATAGGGAAAAAAATTCACAGCCATTACAATTTGGTTGTGCATGCTACTTAGCAACATTCACAACTGCTATAGGCAAGTCACAGTTATGAAGTTCTTCAACCCCAGGCAAGTCGAGCCTGCGACTTTTGTTTAGCTCCTGCTACTCTACGCAAACTGACAAAAAAAAATAGTCATTGGGAAAGTTGAAGAATGCATTAATGAGAATTAAATGAAGCCAAACATCTTTATTTTGTGAAAGACTATAAATGTGTGTTGGTATGAAGGTTTAATGGTTAACAACAAGCTCTCCTATTGCATTGAATCATACTCTTAAACATTTATTATCTTTTGAGTAAAATATTGAGTTTTCTTAATCATATAGAGTATTAATTAAATTTCTTCAAGGTTGTTGGAGACAAATCAATTGTTTGAGAGTTGCAATTAGTTAAGGGATATTTCTTCTCCTATACTCTTGTAACTCTTAAGGGTTTATGTGTGATCCTGGTGAGAAAAACACTATGTAAAGGTTAAATATGAGCTAAAACACTAAGGTTTGATCTTGAATCTATATTAAAGGATCATAGTAGTGAAATACTCAAATGTAATCTTGAGGAGTGGATGCAGGCAAGTTTTTGGCTGAACCACTATAAATCTCTTATGTTCTTTCTCACTTCCCTTCATCTTGCAATTAATTTTTTAACTGTTGTTAATTTTTTAAATAACCAATTCAACCCCCTTCTTGGTTGCTAAGTAACTTTCAGTTGGTATTAAAGTTTTGTATCCACTTTTCTCAAAGCTTTAACCATATTGGATCAAAGATCAAATGGTAACTTGATGGAGATCAACAATATTTTGTATTTTTCATATTTATTAGTATATTTTTAGCATTTTTATTTTTCTTAATTACTATTAATAGGAAACTTAGTTTTAGGCGTTATTTAAGGTATTATATTAGTTTTGATTTGTTTCTCTATTTAAGTTAGTTTTGATTTATTTTCTTATTTATGTAAATCTGGTGATTTGTTTCCTTTTAGGAATAAATTACCATATTATATTTTAGGGTTTTCTGACAGTTATTTCCTATATATAGTTATATAAACTTTAGGGTTGGGGGAGGCTGGATTTGAATTAAAAATAACCTTTTTGTTTGAAAGTTGTT
>CANXYC013139695.1:0-10292 GCA_948193065.1 Aleurites moluccanus
TATATATATATATATATATATATATATATATGTTTATTCCTTAGCTATATGAGTTATATTTATGCTATTTATATTGTTATATGGAGACACACCCATATGGTATTATAATAGGGCTACCTCGACGGTATAACGGGTAATTTCATCGACCGTGTGCACACTGGTATTCATTTGACCCTTGCTAGAAAGAGGTATTATATTCTCTAGCCGTAAGGGCTGATCACTGTTACGTGTAGTGGATTATTGGTTTAAGCACGACTGTGCTGGAGTACGAAATTTAGTGCAAATTGCACTTTTCACTGGACCCAATCCTGTTATATCATATGTGCATTGACTCGTACACTGGATACCTATATGGATACATATATGGATATTTATATAGATAATTACATGGATATTTATATGGATACTTGTTTCACCCTTTACTTGTTCTCCTATATTGATTCTACAGGTCATTTGAAAGCAATCATGGTATTATGAACATCTACTGCATTTTTATATATATAGATTCACTGAGTATTTTTTATATTCACCACCCTTAGTGGTTTATGTTTTTCAGGTTTGCTATGAGGCTCGAATTTCATTGGCACCTTCAATCCTCGCCTTAGAATTTTGATACTTGTAACATGTAATATTCATGTCTTAAAAGTATTAGTAAATATTTGTACAGTATTAGAGATTCCATGATACTGTAACTTAAATAGGGACATATATATGTGTAATTGTGTTTCGTATAGTCTTGCATATAAATTATGCCATGGATATATTTATAGTTTGATATACAGATATATATATTGAGTTGATATTGAAGGTTGATATAAGTATTGATGATAAAGATATATTGGAAGTGTTTATTACTTGTTTTACACCTGGGCATAGCCCTATTTTAGAGGAGATGCTGTCAAAATTTCAATAGAAATGTTTAGTTATATTTGAGCTGATTATATGAATTGCATGCCATATAGTACAGTTAATTGGGTTTTTTGTGGTATTGGTAGCTTAGGCAACACCTGTACCCTAGGACCGTTGTGGCTCCCAGGTTGGGTCGTGACATATAGGGCCATGAAATGCATAAAATATGTTTCAAACACATATCAGTCTCATATCAATAAACATAAGACGGATCAGGTCTTATGGATAGAATTGATAACCTTTTCCAGCTAAGGCATAATAATATATTGTGCACAATGCCGACAATATGTACCCACTATCCTGTCGGGGCGGTAGCTCTGTCAAATCACATCAAAAATAATGGAAACAAGAATCAAGTCAACAGATATTATTACACAATAATGGTATCACTAAGTATCAATAATTCATCATCAATCAATTCAATGAGCAATAGAACTAAAAGAATAGCAATAACAAGTGATTATACAATGACCAAGGGTTTGGCAACCAACAATGGGATGTAACATAAGTTGGTCATTTATGAACAAAAAGTTGACGCAATTAATTGCCCTTTTGGAGGTCAATTCCAAACTTCAATTTAACACTTTAGTCATGATAAAAAGATGCATAAAAGACTCACCTAATACTTCAAACAAGCCATCAAAATTTATTTGCCTCCAATTCTTCAAAGTAGGCAAAAATGACAAATTTCCTCAATTTGATTTTCTACATCAAACCAACCACAAATAACTCATCAATTAACTTTCAATTAACATATTCTAAGCTCAATTTACATGAACTAACTTAAAATCACTAAGCTAGTTCATACAACTTAGGTTTAGGGTTTGAAAATTAGGAAAAATATTATATGCATCAATTGATGTAATTAAACACATTACCCAATCTAATTATCATCTAATAAACCTAAATCAATCATAAAATCAAACAAAACATCATTTTACCTCAAATTGAAGATTTGGCTAAAAATCCAAAGTGTTTGGTTCTTGAAATTCTTTGATTTCCAAGGTAGCAAATAGATAGAAGATTCAAGGTTTGAATCAAGTTTCCATTGATTTTCCTTAAGAAAATTGAAAGAAAAGTGATGGGAGAGGGAGTGGAAATTTCAGACAAGAAAAAGAAGGAAATGAAGAAAACAATTTCTAAGTTTGGCTTATATACTAAGTCACATTTGGCAAATTTCATTTTAGTCCTTAAACTTTCCTTAAATTATACTTTTTCCACATTTCCTTTTGTAATTTATTCTGACAGTTCTGATGGGATTTGGATTTTAAAGTGAAGATTCATACATCTTATTTTTATTTGTACTTTATTACAAAAATAGTTTCAGAGCCGTTTTGAAACTCAGACAGTCCAAATTCTACTATACTCCCAAAGTTCTATTTTTTTAATATTTTGCCATCACTTACTTTTTCAGTGTTCCAAAATATGTTTCACCTCTTTCTTTTTACCAAAATTACATATGCATATATATGATTATTTACCTCCTAGTCAGAATCAAAAATTCATCTGTCGACCAGACTGCTATTTTCTCGGCAGCGATATCGACACCGACGTTTTCAGGAAAAGTTTTTCGTTTGCATTCTAACTGAGTCTCTAAAATTATCTTTAGATATTTCGATGATTTCAATCCATATACTGAGAACTTTAATCATATCTTTATGGTAGGATTTTCTAGGGTATTACATTCTACCCTCCTTCAAATAAATTCGTTCTCGAATTTAAAATACATACATACCTCAATGTTAGAACAGGAATGGATATTTCTCATTCATATCCTACTCGCTTTCCCAAGTAAACTACTCCTTTGACTGATTCCTCCAAAGCACTTTAACCATTGGAATTTTTGTGTTTCTTAGTTGTCTGACTTGTCAATCCACAATTTCTATAGGTAGCTCCTCAAATGACAAGTCTTGGTTAACCCCAATATCTTGTACCTCCAATATATGCGATGGATCAGATACATACTTCCGCAGCATAGATATATGGAACACCGGATGAACATGGCTCAAATTTGGTGGAAGAGTCAATCTGTAATCCACATTTTCAATCTTCTCAAGTATTTCAAATGGGCCTACAAATCTTGGTGACAGCTTCTCTTTCTTCCTAAATCTCATAACACCTCTTATTGGTGAGATTTTAAGAAAGACATGGTCACCAACTGCAAAATGAACATCCTTTCGCTTTAAATCAGCATAACTCTTTTGTCTGCTAAAAGCGGTCTTCATTTGTCCCTTGATAGTAGGCACCTTTTCCATCATCTCCTTAATCAACTTTGGTCCCTCTAACTGTTTTTTCCCTAGTTCCACCCAACACACTGGAGATCTATATTTCCTACTATACAGTGCTTCATAATGAGCCATTCCGATAGAAGAATGGTAACTATTATTGTAGGAGAATTCAATCAGCGGAAGATATTGATCCCAGTTACCTTTAAAATCCAAAACATATAATCTCAACATATCCTCCAAAGTCTGGACAGTCCTCTCTGACTGTCCATCGGTCTGTGGATGAAAAGTTATACTGAATCATAACTGGGTACCCATAGTCTCCTGGAACTTCTGCCAAAATCGAGAAGTAAACTATGTAACCCTATCCAATATGATAATCAGTTGCACTCCATAAAAGCTGCACTATCTTGTCCACATATAACTGTGCATACTGAGCTGCAGAGTAAGTGGTCTTCATTTCTAGGAAATGAGCAGACTTCGTCAATCGATTTATAATAACCCATATGGAGTCATAACCCCATGTAGTCCTCGATAAATAGACTACAAAATCCATAGTAATATGCTCCCATTTTCACTCTGGTAACTCAATCTCCTGAAGCAAGCCAGACGACTTCTGATGCTCAAATTTAACCTGCTGATAGGCTGAGCATATAGAAACAAACTGAGCTACATTCCTCTTCATACTAGGCCACCAATACATATCCCTCGGATCATGGTACATCTTCATAATTCCTAGATGTACACTATATGACGAATAGTAAGCCTCCCTCATAATCTGATCTCGTAGTCCATCAATGTCGGGTACATATATATGCTTCCCACACTTTAGTACATCATTTTCTACTGTAAACTTTGTTGCCTTACCATTCTGAACATATCCCGTTAGCTTCAGTAGATATGGATCCCTATTCTGTGCCACATTAATATCATCAATCATCGGTGCCTTAACCCGAAATTGGGCAATCATAGCCTGGTTTCGATCCAGGGATCCCAAATCCAACTTTATACCCATATCAACTAACTCCTTCATCTCACAGATCAAAGGTCTCTTAAAAACTGAGATGTGAGCTAGACTACCCATAGATTTTCGGCTCAGTGCATCCGCTACTACATTAGTTTTGCCTAGATGGTAAAGGATTTCACAATCATAATCCTTAAGCAACTCAACCCATCTGAGCTGTCGGAGGTTCAGATCCTTCTGTTGAAGTATGTATTGTAAACTCTTATGATTAGTATATATCTCGCATTTAGACCGATACAAATAATGCCTCTAGATCTTTAGTGCGAACACTATTACTGCCATCTCTAAGTCATGTGTCGGGTAGTTCACCTTATGCTTCTTTAATTGTCGAGAAGCGTAGGCAATCACTCTCCGAAGATGCACCAAAACACACCCCAATCCAATTCGGGAAGCATCATAGTACACTGTAAACTTATCATCCTCTGATGGCAATGCTAACACTGGAGCACTCGTGAGGCAAGACTTCAAAGTCTAAAAGCTGCTTTCGCACTCATCAGTCCATAGATATCTCTCCTGTTTTCGAGTTAGCTTAGTCAATGAAGCATCAATTCTGGAGAAATCCTTCATAAACTGCTTGTAGTATCCTGTCATACCAAGGAAACTATGAATCTCAAAAACACTGGTAGGCTAAGGCCAATTTGCAACTGCTTCAACTTTCTGAGGATCTACCATAATGCCATCCTTACAAACCACATGACCCAAAAAACACACTTCAGTTAGCTAGAACTAGCATTTAGACAACTTAGCATAAAGCTGATGCTCTCGAAGTGTCTGCAATACAATCCTCAGATGCTCTGAATACTCCTCCTCACTCCTGGAATAGATAAGAATGTCATCTATGAACACTATGACAAACTTATCCAAGAATGGCTTAAATACTCTGTTCATCATATCCATAAATGCAGTCAATGCATTAGTTAACCTGAATTGCAATACTACAAACTCATAATGTCCATATTGGGTCCTGAAAGCAGTCTCGGGTACATCACCCTTCTTTATTCTCAACTAGTGATACCCATATCTCAGATCAATCTTTGAGAAATGAATGGCAGCCTGTAACTGATCAAATATATAATCAATCAGTGGCAACGGATATTTGTTCTTCACTGTCATCTTATTCAGCTGCCTATAATCAATGCACATCCTCAAATAGTCATCTTTCTTTTTCACAAACAGCACTGGAACACCCTATAAAGAACTGCTCGGTCTAATAAATCCTCTATCCAATAACTCCTACAATTGCACCTTTAATTCTTTGAACTCTGCTGGTGCTATTCTGTATGGAGGAATGGATATCGGATCGATGCTTGAATACATCTCAATCTCAAACTCTATCTCCCTATCTGAGGGCAATCTTGGCAATTCTTTAGGGAAGACATCAAAGAATTCTCAAACTACTTGTATCTAATCAATATCTACAAAAATCTTTTGCACATCAATCATATGAGTCAGGTCTGCTGAACAACCTTTCCTTATCATCCTTCTAGCCTGGATAGCAGAAACAAAATTGATTCCAAACTCCCGTCGATCACCCAGGAATTCAAATTCAGGCTACCCTTTAGGCTGGAATTTAACCCTCTTCACATAACAATCAATAACTATTCGATGTGTCATTAGCCAATCCATACCAAGGATCACATCAAGCTCTAACACAGGCAGTTCAATCAAATTAGCATGCAGAATATTATCATCTATTTCAATCACACAATCAAGGCAATAATAATCCACTTCTATACTCTCCCCTATAGGTGTAGCTATCTCTAGAGGCACACTCAACAATTGTCTATCTTTATTTAA
The DNA here is from genome assembly GCA_948193065.1 of Aleurites moluccanus. Lineage (NCBI taxonomy): Eukaryota > Viridiplantae > Streptophyta > Magnoliopsida > Malpighiales > Euphorbiaceae > Aleurites > Aleurites moluccanus. The sequence goes on from CANXYC013139695.1 coordinate 5,956, forward strand.
CTTAGGTACAAATTGAGGTGAAACAAATGAATGTGTAGCACCAGAGTCAAACAAAGCATCAGCAATCTCATTTTGTATCAAAATAGTACATGTGACCACATTGTCAGATCTCTGTGCCTCCTGAGTGTTCACTGCAAAAACTTGCCTATGTCTTCTGTCTGCTGGGGCCTGATTGGTGCTCGGTGCCTATCCTCTACCTCTGCCCCTACCAGGAGCCTCTTAGGCAACATTCTGACTCATCTGAACAGTAGGCTAAGAAACTATAGTAGATGGTTGCTGATCACCGCATAAAGGACATCTGCTGATAAAATGTCCATGCTACCCACATTTCAGGCAGGAACCTGTCTATCACCAACACTCCCCTCCGTGCCTTTTACCATAAAAAACACAAGTAGGCATATTGGGCATTTGTGTAGCTGGACTAGAAGAACCCTGAGAATAAGCTGGTGCAGACTACACTGGAGGTCCCTACTCTGTGTCCTCCTCCTCTGACTTCCAGAAGGAGGGCTCTGATCAAACTTGGGTACTGGCTAAATTTGTCTAGGCTAGGAGCTACACTCCCCCCTCCTACCCTATGATTCGGGTCCTCCCTTCCTCTTCTGATCCCTCTTCTCTCTCTCTCTCTCTCTCTCTCTCTCTCTCTCTCTCTCTCTCTCTCTCTCTATATATATCTCTCTCTCTCTCTCTAACTTGTATTTCTCTTCCATCTGATTAGCCTTGTCGATGATAGTAGTCAGAGATGTGAACTCTGTAGCAAGTAAAGCATTGTGAAGTGAAGCATGTAAACCCCTTATGAACCTACTGATCAAATCTGCCTCAATAGGAGCAATCTGTGAAGCATATATGCTCAATCTAATAAACTCCTCAGCATATTCCTCCACTGACCTACCACCCTGCTTAAGCTACTCAAACTGTATCAAATTCCTAGTCTTCACCCCCTTCTGTCAGAAACTCATTAATTAGTCCCTCTCTGTACTCAACCCAAGTAGGAGGATGATCACCATACAATCTGGGCTCCATCCATCGAGAAAACTATATCCAGTCTTTCCCCTTCAGTAACAAACCCACTAGCTCCACTGCCCTGATATCAGAACAAGGTAGTCTCCTAACTACCTTCTCAACCTGCTTAAGAAAATCATTCGGCTCATCGCTTCTATCATCCCTGAACTCTGGCAAATTTAGCTTCAAAAAGCTAAACATAGAAACTCTGCCCTCCTCAATAACTTGACGGACTCCTTGTACAATAGGCTCTCCAAGAACCACAGCTGGCTATACAGGAGCTAAACCAACAGGTACTGTAACAGGTGCAATAGGGGGTGGCACTACTGCTGGTGCTAGAGGTGGCGGTATATTCTGTCTTTCCTGCCTCAAATATGCTAGTTCCTGATGCAACTCCATATTCCCCTCATCATTTCCATCCTCCTGGGGTCATCACTCCTCTCTGTCTCCTCTGTAGTCTGTTGGGATCTGGACGGTCCCTCCAAAATAGAAAATTCCATGACCAGAGACTCATTAAAGGCCACCTCTACCTCTCTAGTATCCCTATCTCTATCGTCAGAAATCTCTATAAACTGTCAAAAAATAAAACTCACACTCAGCATATTACAGAAATGCAGAATACTCATACATACTCGACGAATATAACAAAAGACGATACAGGAATTCCTATGGTCCATGGTTTACTTAACTCTAACCATACTATACTTAGTTACTATTCCTTTGTAACCTAGTTACTTTTCATCTGTAACCTAGAGCTCTGATACCACCTCTGTCATGACCCGTTCTAGGGGAGCGACGGTCCTAGGATGTGGGAGATTTTAGAGGTGACCGGCACCCGTAGAACTCATTATCACGTGCAATCATCTATTACCATCAATTTATTATTCAGTTACCTAATTACTATTCATTCTGTCAATCTGTAATCCATCTATAAAATATACTGCAATTGGCTGTAATATTCATCACATCATATCATATCATATCATATCATTAATTAAACTCCATAATAATCCATACGTACATGTTCATAAACTAACTATACCATACATAACCCATGGAGCAGCTAGGATATGAACATATAAAAATAATACAGTGTTTATATAATTACACTGATATAAAATAATGCAAAATCCACAGAGAGTCAAAATGTTGGGATATCTGCCTCCTACTCTGCACCTGGAGATAGAAAACAGTGAGAGAGTGAGTATATAAGATACTCAGTGAATCTAATATGAATTGACTAATAAATAGGTAATGGAATATCAATAAATAATAGCCAGATGAAATAAATAAATCAATCTGCTCAAAAATCTCTAGATACAGAATCAAGTACAAAAATGACTGAAAAGTCAATACTCATATCAAAGGAAGGTATATCACATGGACAAGACAAATATAGGGCCATGAAACGCATAGAATATGTCTCAAACACATATCAATCTCAAATCAATAAATATAAGATGGATCGGGTCTTATGGCTAGGACTGATTACCCTTCCCGGCTAGGACTGATTACCCTTCCCAGCTAGGGCATAATAATACATTGTGTACAATGCCGATAGTATGTACCAACTACCCTGTCGAGGCGGCAGCACTGTCAAATCACATCGAAAATAATGGAAACAAGAAACAAGTCAATAGATACCATTGCACAATAATGGCATCACCAAGTATCAATAATTCATCATCAATCAATTCAATGAGCAATAGAACCATAGGAATAGCAATAACAAGTGATTATACAATGACCAAAGATTTGGCAACCAATAATGGGATGTAACATAAGTTGGTCATTTATGAACAAAAAGTTGACGCAATTGGCATGCCATTGTCACTGGCAATAATGGCATTCAAATAGTTGGCCTATGGATTTTTGAGCTAGGCAATTTGACAAACACTTGGTGGGCAACTTTAGGTGGGCAATTTGACAAGGTTTAGCTGCAACTCCATCATTGTCTCAATTATCAATAACAACACACATTATAGGCTATTCCATAGGCATTATAAACACAATAATAAATAACATTAAATGGATGAAATAGGCTTGTAAAACTAAAGGAAAAACAAGAACAAATCAAGCAAAAAATAGCCAATTAGGGTTCGGCCAAAATGGCCCTTTTGGAGGTCAATTCCAAACTTCAATTTAACACTTTAGGCATGATAAAGGATGCATAAAAGACTCACATAACACTTCAAACAAGCCACCAAAATTTATTTGCCTCCAATTCTACAAAGTAGGCAAAAATGGCAAATTTCCTCAATTTGATTTTCTACATCAAAATAAATAACTCATCAATTAACTTCTAATTAACATATTCTAAGCTTAATTTATATAAACTAACTCAAAATCACTAAGCTAGTTCATACAACTTAGGTTTAGGGTTTGAAAATTGGGGAAAAGGCTATATGCATCAATTGATGCAATTAAACACATTACCCAATCTAATTAACATCTAATAAACCTAAATCAATCATAAAATCAAACAAAACATCACTTTACCTCAAATTGAGGATTTGGTTGAAAATCCAAAGTGTTTGGTTCTTGAAATTCTTTGATTTCCAAGGTAGCAAATGGATGGAAGATGGAAGATTCAAGGTTTGAATCAAGTTTCCATTGATTTTCTTTAAGAAAATTGAAAGAAAAGTGATGGGAGAAGGAGGGGAAATTTCGGACAAGAAGAAGAAGGAAATGAAGAAAAAAATTTCTAAGTGTGACTTATATACTAAGTCACATTTGGCAAATTTCATTTTAGTTCTTAAACTTTCCTTAAATTATACTTTTGTTATATTTCCTTCTATAATTTATTCTAACAATTCTGATGGGATTTGGATTTCAAAGTGAAAATTCAAACATCTTATTTTTATTTATACTTTATTACAAAAATAGTTTCAAAGCCGTTCTGAAACTCAAACATTCCAAATTTCACTATATCTCCAAAGTTCCATTTATTTATTATTTTACCATCACTTACTTTTTCAGTGTTCCTAAATATTTTTCACCTCTTTCTTTTTATCAAAATTACACATGCATATATATGATTATTTACCCCTAGTCAGAATCAAAAATTTATCTGTCGACCGAACTGCTATTTTCTCGGCAGGGATACCGACACCGATGTTTTTCGGAAAAGTTTTTTGTTTGCATTCTAATTGAGTCTCTAAATTATCTTTAGACATTTCAATGATTTCAAACCATACACTGAGAACTTTAATCATATAATTATGGTAGGCTTTTCTGGGGTATTACATGTCGATAGATGAATTTCTGAGTTAAATCAAAGGGTAAAGAATCACATAAATATATATGTAATTTTAGTAAAAAGAAAGAGGTAAAAAATG